>CAWUFW010000360.1:0-135000 GCA_963921515.1 Calotriton arnoldi
CACCATAACATAATTGATCCAGTATTTTTTCATCTGTGCTGTCCCCAAAATTGCACGAAACAGAAAACTTGCAGAGAAGGGACATACTGTTCCACAGATTCAATCTCTATCTGCACATGTCTGCCAAAGTGGTACCTTTCTTAACCAGTGGACATTTTTGGACTGTAATGCCTATCTAATTTCTTTTTTTTTATAACCAATTTTATTGGATTTTAAAGCCAACAAACAGAACAAATCGACATTGTGACATGTTAAATATTTCAGTACAATCATGGAATCTTCCCCATTTAGTCTAGGGAACAGTTAGAATCAAACATAATCCCCAGCCCCCCCCAACCACTGATCGTTACCATTCAGTCCAGTAGGTTCAACCACTTGCCCCAAATCCGCCCATGTCTGGCCGGACAGCCTCGCGCCTCGTAAACAGATCGTTCTTGGGCAGCGCACCAATCCACCCCTTTACGCCATTTAGCCACAGAGGGAGCCGCCGAGTCCTTCCAGGCAGCAGCAGTGTCTCTTTTGGCCACCAATGTGACCATCCCCAGGAACAACTTATTATTGCGGGAACCATCCAGCCCATTCATCACTCCCTGGAGAAGGGCAAGAGGACTAAGGGGGACAGTCCAACCCAGAATGCCACTTTATTCCGTTACAACCGACTTCCAGTAGCTGGAGAGGATATTACAGGTCCAGACCATGTGGTAGAAGTCAGCTGGGTCCGCCCCACAACAGAGGCATTGAGGGGATGGAAGAAACCCCGCTTTGTAAAGCCTCACAGGAGTAAGATATGCACAGTGAAGATAGTAAATTTGAATGGGACAGGGCCTGGCTGACACGGCTAATACACTGGGGGCCATGAGTGCGTCTCTCCTGTGTTCCTCCTCTAATGGCCCAACCTACTGTTCCCATCTGTTCCTAAGGGGGTCTAGGTTGGACGGGGTGTTGTTTATCAATGATCCCCCCCCCCCTTCCAAAGGTTCCCCATGAGGAGCTTAGCTTCCATCGGAATAAACTCCGGGACTTCAGAGCAATCGAGAATGTGGGGGGGTCAAGGCGAGGCGTAGTTGGAGGTATCTGTAGAATTGGGTGGGTTGTAGGGAATATGTTTGTTGCAGCTCCTGGAAGGAGGACAAGTGCTGCCCTTCCAGACATCTCCCAGGCGAGTGATACCGATGAGGTCCCATTTGTGGAAACCCGTTAGTGTCCCAACCTCCCGCAGCCATTTGCCGTGCCAAACGGGTGTCTGTAAAGTAATTTTGCAGTCCCATTGAGTGTGCCGCAGCACGGATGGCCATGCTAGGAAAGTCGTCTGGGTGACCGTTGACAAAGTGCGAGAAACTGGTGCCCCATACAACAGGGTCTGGACCCATCGGAACCCAAGGCTCTCCAATTCTAGCCGATAGGCCGGATCCGACCATCCACCATTGAACCAATCGGGGATCACCAGGAGGCGGGTGGCCAGGTAGTACAGGAAGGGGTTTGTCAGTCCCATTCCCCCATTGTACGGGGTTCGTTGACAAAGTGGGAAAGCCAGGGGTGGGCGCGAGCCCCCCCCAGAGGAAGGTCGTAAGCATACCATCCAGTCTTTTGAACCAGCTGCAAGGGAGGTGAAGGGGGAGGTTCTGGAGAATGTACAGGAGACGGGGCAGAACCATCATCTTAAACAGGGTGATCCTGTCAAGGGGGTTGAGCGGGAGGGACTGCCACCGACAGAGATCGTCCTTTGTACGCTTGAGTAGCGGGCTGACATTGAGGGTCCATGTCAGCTCCGGGAGCAGGGCCACCCACAGGGCAAGGTACTTAAAGGAGAGTCTAAGTAAGGGAATGCTCGTTTGCCAGTCCACACACTCCTGCAATGCATGGAGGGGCACCAGGTTCTATTTAGCCGGGTTAAGACGCAGACCCGACACTTCCCCAAAAGATTGGAGTATCTGAAGACATCATGGTCCCGATTGGGCCGGATCAGCCAGAAAGATCAGAACATCATCCACATACAGGGCGATCCAGTCTTCATGGGAAACGTGCCAGCGCCACCCCTGTATCTGTTCATCCGCACGTATAATATAGGCCAACGGCTCTATCACCAGAGCAAACAGGAGATGGGAAAGCGGAGGACAGTACCCCATTCACAAGGACCCTGGCAGACAGGCTGGAATACAGGACTCCCACCAGCTTCCAGTAGTGAGGACCAAACCCCGCCCTCTCCAGCACACTCCCCAAGTAGCTCCAGTCAACCATATCAAAGGCCTTTTCAAAGTCAAGGAGCACTAAGGCTAAATTCGGCGTGAGAAGATGGCGGGGAGCAAGGGCCACGTGGAGGCGTCTCAGGCAATGGCGTGTGCTACGGTATGGCATGAAGTCGCATTGATCAGTGTGTATGAGGGCGCAGATCAATCGTCTCAGCCGGGCGGCGAGAATCGTAGCGTAGACTTTATTCTCAGTACTAAGCAAGGAAATGGGAGGGTAGTTGGAGCATGCGGCTGGGGGAGGGTCCAGTTTAGGTATAACCACAATGGTGGCAGTGTCTGTGACAGGGAAAAGTGCCTCTCTCCAGCACCTCCTCAAACAGTGCATGGAGCTTTGGGATCAGAATCTCCCGGAACGCTGCGTAGTATTCCGCTGGCAGCCCGTCCGGGCCGGGAGTCTTGCGGGTAGCCAGTGCCGAGATCGCTTCACCGATCTCCTCGAGAGTAATGGGCTCTTCCAGGGCCTTGACGTCTCTTTCTAGGAGCTGCGGAAGGGAGACACCATGCAGAAAGAAGGAGCCATCAGCTGAGTTGCGTGGGCGGTCTGCTGTGTACAGCCCAGCAAAGTAGTTCGCAAAGGTCTGCGCAATATCTGTTGGGGTATGTGAGACCTGCCCTCGGGGGTCTCGAATCTCTGGGACCATCCGGTTGGCCAGGGGGTGAGTGGCGAGCCAATGGATCAGTTTACCGTTCTTGTCTCCCCAGCCATAGACTCAGACCACCGAAGATCGCCATAGCATCTTGGAAGATTCGAAGGAGATAGTCCTAATCTCTTCCTGTACTATGTGGAGTTGCGGGCGACCAGCTTCTGTGTTCGTCCTGGCTGCCGTCATTTCTAGGCGGAGGGCTCTGGCCTCAAGCTGGGAGAGATGCTGGTCTTGGGTACGCCATCTGTGCCTTACGAACCCCTTGGCGTACCCATGGATTGTGGCCTTACCCTGCCTCCCAGAGTGTGCCCTGGAGCTAGACAGTGCCCTCATTGGTGTGAAAAAAGTGCTTTAGTTCCCCCTCAATCGCACGTTTATATTCCGGGTCCTGCAGGAACCATGCATTCAACCTCCACATAGGGCGGGACGCTCCCATGGGGCCCCTATCTGCATCAGTAGTGGGGAGTGATCTGAAACGCCTCTCGCCAGGATTTGGATGTCTGTAACCGATCTACAGTCTGGGGCTGGCATGAAAATGAGGTCAATACGGGAGTGGGTATTATGTGCGGCCGATAAGTGTGTGTATTGCACTGTTGTAGGGTGCCAAGTTCGCCAAACATCGCAAAGGCCCAGTGTGGAGGACCAGTAGCCAACACGCTTGGCCCCTGCTTTCCTATGGGAGTACGGTGAGCCAGTGGCATTGTTATCAGGCACAGGGACAGCATTGAAGTCACCTCCAAACACGGTCAGACCATGAGGGAGGGAGGAGACTGCCGTCACTGTTGCTTGCAGAGGGGAGTCTAGGTTCGCCGGAGGGGCAGAAATGGACATCAGAATTATGGGAGCATCTCCGAAGGTACCCGTGAGGGCAACAAAACGGCCCCTATCTAATTTCTTAATGCATATCTCACATTAATTTGGACTCCGTGACACTTTCATCTTCACCATCTGTGAGATCAGGAGGATTCTCAAAGTCCTATTGATCTTCAGAGCCTAAACAATGATTTACTATATAAGTTTTTTCTCTGCAGATCGGTTAGACCAAAAAATATGTAAATACCTGAAAGTAACTTAAATCTATTTTGACCATTTAAAAGCAGGTTCACTCGATAAAGGTAAGGAAAATGGTGGTGGAGTTATATGCTGGATGTTTTGAGCACAAATGTCCACTCAAAAGTCGTGCAAACACAACAAACACAATTTTAAAATACACGGATATCCGAAATGATTCCTAATTATCTCCTGGAAAAAAATATTTTCAGAATACTTGAATGTAGTATTGAGAAAATGTCACAAAATGACAGTATGGTGCGGTGTTCATGAGACTTGAACAAGTTCCTAATTATTATGAAAAATTCCTGTGAAACCTAATATATATCTTTTTTTGCAGTTTTATATAGCACAAACTCGACCCGAAGGTATCAGAGCGCTTTACATGAGCACTAGTTGCACTACAGATGGGCACATTCATTTTTCAGGCACTGGGAGATTAAGTGATTTGCCCAAAATCACAGGATGCATGAGCCTCCTGCCAAGACTGGAACCTGATTCCCCAGCTTCAAGGTCAGCCGCTCTAGCCGTTATGCCACAATATCTATTGTGAATAATCCGGCGATTAGACAAGTTGATCATATAGGTGTCAGTAAACAAAAAATAAGGCAATCCTTTGTTTTTGAAAGAGAGCCCATTGTGTAAAATTATGCCTACACATATTATCTGTGAGGAGCAGCACGCTTGTTGAGATGTAGATGAGAGCGCAAGACTGATTGCGGAAGCGGCACAATCACTGCCGGTCACGTATCCTTTACTCATGTGTCCTCAAGGATTCAGCGTTTTGATAAAAGCATGAGTCTTTGACACGCTCATGGATGAGGATGCGAAACTTTAACTGCAGCAGCGGCAGAATCACTGCCATTGTCGCCTCCTTAACTCGCTTGTCCTCAAGAACAAAGCTGGACACCCGTTCCTCAAAAGCGGTCTCTCTGGCACACAGAGTGCAGATTTTCACATACAAAGCTCCAATATTTTGTTGTATAAAATTTGTATTCAATATTTACACCGAATTCTCCAATAATTTTCTGTTAAATGTCTGGTCAACTTCCCAAGTGACACTTATGTCACTTATGAAGGCATGAAGCAAAATAGGCGAGAAAGAAGGCTGTAAGAACCTTAAGTGCCAAAAGTAAGCCCAAAAAATATTGAAAGACAGCATTTTCTCAGGTGCAATTAGCAGGTAACACAGCAAGCAATGCTGATAGCCAAACGTAAATGAAACAATACCTTGTATAAGTTGCTATCTGCACTTAATTGAGTAAACAAAATCTGGAGTCTATACGATTGCGTAGGGTACTTCTGCTAGTCACCAAAATTGTACCATCTGTTCACAAATCCATGAAGGTCCACGCAAGAATATGCTTCAAGTGATTTATTTCATAACAAAAAGCCTCCATCCTTCATCTCATCCCATGAGATCATGAATCGGGTGTATTAGAACCATCAACTATTCAGAGATAAACGTTTTCAGAAAGGGGCGTCCTGTAGTTCTAAATAAGACAGAATACTACACTGTGACTAAAACCACTTGTCACTTGGATGTCTCTGAAGAAGCACTGAAAGCTAGAAAAGTAATATGACTTGAGATTAAAAAAACAACATTAAAATCTTTAGCGCAAGTCTTTATTATACTAGCAGCGAGTCCACAAAGGAGTACCTTAACTCATTCAGAAGGTGACTTTAAGAACTAAGGCACAGAAGAGATCTTCAACCCTAACAAAAGCTGAATCCAAAGACCAGCTATAATACAGTAACAGTTACATGCATCTAAGTTTCATTGGAAAACACTGGAAGAGACGAAGCAAAGAGATCATATATCAGATCAACAACGCAACCCGAGATATTTGCTTTTTTCCTACAGACATTTTTTACAACTCAATTTAATGACTCAAAATAGACATGGATTGAAGGAACGGAATCAGATCAGCTCTCTATGACGATCTGCAGAACTAATGAAACGTTAAAAATTAAAAACTGAAGGAAGTAAATAATGAAGAAACTTCTTCCTGGTGGGAGCTCTCCAATTAAGAGCAGTGTCATTCACTCTGTCTAATCCAGTGGACTTTCTTTGCGACACCCAATACTTAAGAATTGTGGTTGAACAATTTCCTAGCTAAGATCTGTTGTATCACCTGCCAGATTAGGTCTGTTGCACATCCAATTTCCGATATAAAAATATGAGTGTCCAGTGTGAAAGATTCTAAAATGTTGTATGTTGATGTGAGGATTATTTTAGTTTTGTTTGCTACAGATGTTTGTTCCCAGTATAATTCAAGAAAACAAAAGTCTGCTCAGTTAAGGTGACATTGAAGCAGCGCATTGCAAGGAGCCAATAGAAACATAGGTTTCAGCAATCAACATTTTAACGAAAACTTTGCTAGACAACTGCATCATCAACAGTAAACACTCTAGAAATCTCTGCTTTGAGCTTCTTGCCGTAGTTCAATTTCTTTGTTATAAGGAAAACATAGGGGGGCAAAATCAAGCAGTGCTACAGCATTTGCGAGGGCCGGGCTCATTAGTGAAGTCCCTTCAGAAATGTCTGCAGAGGATTTTGGGGACCTTTCTTCACTATAATGCGCTCGAGAAAACATTTCAAAATTATTTAAAGGTCTCTAATCTTATTAGAAAAAAATGCAAGGAGAGTTGGGAACCATATTTAAACAATCACTCAAAGACAGCCGGATCTCTTTGGCAATGCTTGTACACTTCAGATACTAGCTTTACCAAAGCTTGTAGAATTCTGTGTAATGGCCCAGCCAATAGCGACAGGCAGCCATCTTCAAATACAGTTCTGTACACTTCCAATATGGTCGCCTTGGCCATTTTAGAACGTTATAACAATAAGTTTAAAAAATATTATTGTTATACCATTCCAAAGTGGCCACACATTGCACCTATATGCAACATAACAGGGTCTTTCAGGATGGCTGCCCGCCACTCTTGGCTTTGCCAATGCTTGTACAATTGTTTTGTCAGCATTGGCAAAGCCAACAGATGCAACACTGTAAAAACCAAGAAAGTATTCAAAATACCACTCCAAGATGGCTGCAGTTACTGGCATTGTTAACGCTTGCAATGCAATTCTGCGATTACTGGAAAACCAAAAGCAGCAGCAATTTAAGAAGGTTGAGGGAGAGAAAGGCGACGACGGAAACATTGAGCGTCAGTGTCTGTGGAGGGAGGAAAAGTGTGTGTCTGTGTGGACACATATCAAGTTTGATTGAGGAAGAGAGAGCGCACGTGAGAGAGAATGCTCGCATGCAAGAGGGGAAGGAGCAGCACACGCAAAAAGAAAAAGCAAACACTCAACAAATTAAACAAGCATTGGCATAGCCAATAGGTCTTGCCTTTGGGACCTTATAAGTGTTTAGCCAGACCCCTCCTCCCACCCCCTGGGTCTGATCGTGGAGTGTGCACACAGTTGTGTCAATGTGTCTGGGCGCTGGCGGTTGTGGGTAAAGCTGTGATTTCACAGCTGCCGCCGCTTTACAAAGAGCCCTTTAGCTGGTGAGAAGCGCACCTTCAAGTACTCCTGGCGCGGGGGGGGGTGGAGTGACAGTGCAGGTTCTAGCAAAGGCAACAGGGCGACTCACCCGGAACCCCCAAAGGGAGATTTCACACAGAGAGGAGGCAGACAGTGGGAGCAGGCGCACAACGCCCATTGGGCTAAAAGGGAGGAGAGCCCAGGACGGTAGACCATGCCTCCATGGTCTTACATCCGGTTGCACTAAACCATGAACACGTCTGCATACAAATGTTTAATTGTGACACACACAACCCAAAATAGGTGCAGTGTCTAATAGCAATCACACGGAAAACGGCATGCGCGTGAATCGGCAAAAAGAACTACCAGCGAACATTTATGTGCTAAGCTAAAGTTGTATGCACTCGTTATGCACAGACACATTTGCAGAAATACCGTCTGTAGACCACGTGACCAATTAGCACGAATGTGTTCTGCTCGGACACAGACACGTACACGGGCTGTCTGTGCGCAGAGGTTTAGGGCACAGAGGTCTGATGTGCACAACACATCACGTAATTACGTTACAGGGGCTATTTAAAGCGATTACTGCGTGCACGTATTTTGTGCACTGGATGCACATGGGCAAAGGGAAAGTGTAGTCACTCACAGTATGACCAAATATAGTGACTATCCCTCCTTTGAAGTCTAAAACAATGCAAAAACATTTTCGGCACAAAAAAATCACGACTTCTCTTCGTATGAATTCTACATAGGGTTGATGACAAAAAATATAGACATCCCCACCCACCCAGTCTCACAGCGACTCGTATTGACGTCCAGCACCTGTAGGTTGATGAGGTAAAGATTGCAAGTCTGTCCTATGCACAGGGTATGGGACATACATAGGTTCCGTGCTCGTAAAACGGGGAATTTTAACCATCAGTGCAAAGGAAAAGTGGCGTACATGTTTAACGATATAACACACGCGACTAGAGAACCCGATCATACACGGAGTGCTCGTTGCACAGAACGAGCACTGATGTTTTCAAAACGAAAAAGGCCACATCGCATGTATTTTGCAAGTTACATCTCAAACAGACATTCGCACTCAATCACGTACCAAACACATGTTCCGCACACAAATTATACAATATTCAGTGACAGACTTATCCGCACGCATTAACACTGTGGGAGTGAGTGGCTCTAACATCCCGCAGGTTGCGTATCAGCCATCTGGTGAGCGAGAGCCGATACAAACAGAAATGTGGGGACGCGCCTTGTAATAAAAGTGGCAAGGAAACCTGAGCAAAAACAGATGGCCCCTGCAGGCTCCCGAGAGCAAAACGCTCTGGGAGTAAACATTTGAAAAGAAGCTGGGACATCCACACGCCTTTGGCCAATTGCGTACTGAAGCCAGACGCAAAGGCCAATAGCGTGTGAGCACAACATGCACGCGCTTCGAAGAAAGCTGAAGTGATTCCAAGAGGTCGATTTCCTAGTGCAGCGCATGCGCTGCGCTAGGCTCGACCTAAAAAACAGGGTGAAACCCAACAGCTTCAGAGGTAGGGCAAACACAAGAATAGGCAGAAGAGCCATTGAATCAGGAGCAGAGAATTGAAACAGGCAAGAAAGCTATCCAATCATGAGCAAATGTGGGACCCAGAGCCCACTGTAAGAATATCTAAAGTACTGGTGACAATGCTGTCCGTGATAAATGGCTAAAGTGCTCTGCAGTGAGGCCACACAAAGAGGGAGATTTAGTCAGAAATGCATCAATAGACGTTCAACCGGAGTGTTTTTATTCTATTAGTACCAAACACACCATTTTGTGAATATCTTTGTACAGGACAGTAAAGCAGTAATGGTAGCATGTGAGCATTCACACCTGCAGCCATAATCTGCCTGCATGCAGGGCTGATTACAAGCACAGAACTCAAATGAAAAATAATAAACTCGTTATTTCAATCATTATTTCACATTGCCTTGTGTTTTTTAAGCAATTGTAATTGCATTTCTGTAGTGCTTATTACCCCTGGCGAGGCATTGCACCTAAGGCAAGGGCAAACTTTATTTTCGGCTTCAAGAATGTATTATGAATATGCTGACACGTTTGTTAACTACTCCAAGCAGCGGCCATGGCGCTAATGCGGTGTAAGGTAAAATCTCAAGGTTCCTTTTGTTTATTTGAATGAGATATCACATATCCTACAAAAAAACAAGTTGAAATAAATGTGAACTCAGCAGCTCCCGACAGCAGAACTCGCTCAGCGCCAGCATTCATTAGAATATTAATTATGGGCTCTCAACCAGCCTGACATGTTTACACAGGTTAAGCAGCAATGCTGACCTTGGCAAAGAAACGGAGTGAAAGCTTTAAAATCCACAATATTTGATATAGGACCGAGGATGATCCATGTGTGGGTATTAAAGCACGAGATTACATCTACTTAGAATGCATGAACCACATTCATGGTGTTAGAAACGCCTACACGGCAATTACTTCAAGTGAACCAGTCTTAGCGAATTCTAACATTACTTTTATCTTTATGCCAGGGGAAGTTATTCATGCTGAGAAATGTAATTTAAGCAAGCTCAGAAGACTATTTGTGGGTATATGTGTATTGGGATGTGATGGTTACAGTTACATTCATCTCGTCTATTACAGCGCAAAGAATCTAAGAGTGAAAGATTCAGCCAGATTCCTCTCCATAATACACTTAAGGATGAGAATTAAAAGTATTTTTGGACAAGTACAAAACAAACACTTTTATTTTAAAGTACAGGAACCTTCTTGCAGTAAGCAATATAGATGATATACAAGATGATTTTATATTTAGTCCTCCAATTGGCAACAACATAACCCCTCTTGTGCATCGGTGGAATGACATACATGTCAATACCCATCTTTTAGGCGGAAGGAAGAGCGCTGGTCCAATTCTGACGATTACATCAGCCCACACCTCACCTGTCTCAATCTCGAATGGAATTCCTGAGTTCTACCATCTCTGCAGACTGACCCCTTCTTAGATCTTTCCCACACACAGCAGGGATTCCTGTAACGTGGAATTAATCCAGCCAGGAGAATACAACCACCAGTGTCATGAATGTTACCTGGACTGAAGAGTCATGGAAGCATCAACAGGAAGAGAACGTAAACAGGGCTTTCAGATGCCCGCTTACTTCCTGTAGTTTGCACTTCTTGCTCTTTTCCTTGCCTCTCACAAGTAAATAGATGGACAATGGTGGTGTAAGGCTGAACTCTGACGCCATTTCGAGAGTGGGGGTGCAAAGGGTGTGTTATGTCTCCTCCCCTAACCTTGGAATTTGGTGACTTGACCTACATGACAAAGAGCTCCAAAGAAAACACTACTGCACACTAGTGGTTGGAGTTAATGGCTAAAGCCCAATAGGGCGGTGTCTAAACAGACTCTTGCTATTCTAACTCAAGGGAGCAGAGCAAGGTGCATAGAGTGGCAAAGAGAGGATAGAGCGCTATCCAACAAAGATGGCATGGCTGAAGATTAAATCGTGCCTCAGTCATGTCATCTTCACTGATCCATGTTTTTACAAGTCCCTGTTCTGTATGAATGTCTTCTGGTTTGAACTTTGTTCAACATATATTAAGAATATTAAGGTAGAGCATAAGGTTGTGAAGGAATCAACTGAGGAGATATCAAATGCACAAAGCAAACAAACAATAAGAAATGCATTTATGTACAGGGGGTAGAAACAACAAGAACGTTACTCCAAAAGGGACAAGTAGCTAGCCATAAATCCAGATCACTGACAAGGTTACACAAGCTGAGAAACACTAGGCTTTATCTAGCAGTGCATGGTTCAATCTTCAGAGTAAAGCGCTTAAAGTGCAGAATGGCTAGAGCAATGTACGTTGAGCTTGCCACCTATGTTTATACCAAACCTTAATGAATTGCCATCAATATAAAAAAAACAATTAACATTCCGGCTCTTTGAGACCAGCGTCAAATGCAAATCAGTCTCAAGCAGTGTTCGCATGAAAATCTGTTTTTCGAGTTCAATTACATTTGTGCTCAGACCGATAGCATTGTCCTAGTCACATTCTAATAGGTATGAGCATTAGGTAAGAAAGGTGAAAAATTCAATTTTTAGGAAGTGTTAAAACTGCAACTACATGCTATTTCTTATGGTGACCTTGCAAACTGAAAATGGGGCACAAAAACTGCCAGAAGTAAAATCACAGCTGTGCAGTAACAGCATTTCCCCCCACAGCCGTTTTTGTGCTCATGAAAGTGGGACTCCAAACTAGCATGTTAATATTTGTAGCCCTAGTTTACTTCTGATGGCTAAACAAATTGTGGGCAACAGAAGTACTTTTCATTACGTGCCAACTGATAGCACTGGGGTGCTAACGCTCTTCACAGAAACAAAGAGTTCTAATTTGGCAAAATTAGTCTATGCGTCATACCGACAAGTAGAAATGCAAATATTTTTTATCAAAATCGGAGTTCATAAGTGTAACTGGATAGTATGGTAGACAGATTTCGGGATCCTTACAGGGTTTGGGAAAACCCACCAGCTTCCCTTTCTGAAAAGACAGGGGAAGGGCTTTTCCTGCAATAATTCAATTAGACAGTTTTCAATTGTGGAGTCAATTGATCATGAAAAATCTTAATTTCTAAGGCAAACTTGTAATTCCCTGGTGCTTTAGCAGATGGAAGAGCTTGGATGACATTAAAGTCTTCCTCAGAACATGGCTGCATGAGTTTATGTTGCTGTTCCTCAAAGAGTTTATCTATGCTCGCGGTTTCAAGAAAATCTGCTATATCTCAGTAGTGCAGGGCCAGAACATCTCCAAAGAGATCTTGATTACATTTTCTAAAAAAATACAGCAATAATTCAGGACTCAGTTTCTAGTCATTTTTTTCTTAACTGAGTTCGCTATAAGCATCGTCTTGATTTTCCAATGAAGTATATGCTAATGTTATTTAATTCAGATTGTTTTGATTGCATTAACGAAGTAACATGTTGTGCAGAAGGAATTAATCATAGCCACCCTTTGGAGCTCCTATTCTCTTTTGTTCCCTAAGCCTCAATTGCTCATGCTCTCCTCTGTCCCTATCTGCATTTTTGGAGAACAGCAACCCCTGAAAAGGTTTTTAGGATCCTTTGATTTTCACTCTGTTCTAGCTTGCGAAACAAACAAACAAACAAACAAACAAAAACACACACACACACACACACACCTACCCCACCCCACCCCCCATATATGAGTTCTCCGATAATGCTGGGGGTAGAATTCCAGACTCTTAGCGCCTCATTGAAAGAGAAATCAAGCATAACAATTTGTGCCGGTCTTTTATATTGTTCTTCTACAATATGCCAAGTCATTTTCGTATGGGGGTAACTTTCTCC
Source organism: Calotriton arnoldi (assembly GCA_963921515.1). Lineage (NCBI taxonomy): Eukaryota > Metazoa > Chordata > Amphibia > Caudata > Salamandridae > Calotriton > Calotriton arnoldi. The sequence continues at coordinate 12,807 of CAWUFW010000360.1, forward strand.
AGATAGTTAATAGGTTATAGCAGCATACAAATCCTTTCTCTCAATTTGGCCCCTCACCTTAGCACACCTGTCTTTGATGATGATCTATCTATTTTCAGAATTGATACATTGACATATCTTCCTACTATCATTGGGGTTGGAGAAGTGGCTAGTTCCAATATTAACTTCTCAAAATTGGTCGGATCATAGGGAAATAATAATTTCTAACTGTGAACTTGGTCGATTCTTTTATAATCTATAAAATTAACCCTTGCCTGCTTTATTCCATTTTACCAGTTCAGTTGAACAGGTCCTGTTTTCCAGAGTGTCGACCAAACAGTCATTGCGCACTTAGGAGTGGGTAAACCACTCCTCCGCTGCCCTGCTCCGAGAGCAGAGCAGCCCCGCCCGCCTGCAAAGCAGCACAAACATAAAATGATAATAACTGAAAGTTATTATCATTTTACATTTTGTTTCCTCTTCTCGCACTGCTTGAAAGCAGTGGGGCGACGCTCTTCTGCCATAGCGGAGGAGCAGCCACTGCGTCTAGACCATAATCAGTTTAGTCTGTTTGATTCAGATGCTAATTTAGGATTTCCCTCCACCCTCAAGTATCCTAGAGACTACTGCAACATACTAACACCAGTATTCAATCAAATGTGTACCCAATAATTGACACAAATGAGTGAACACTATACATAATTAAATAAAAGAGAACACACATACAAATCCGTACCTTTTCTATTTATCTATTTGATTATGTATAGGCTTTGTGCATGTATTTGTACATATTTCCCCCAACCCTGACAGATGAAGAGAGGTACTTTCTTATATTTGTATTACAATAACAGACACTAAAGATTAGATAAGCTATTTTCCTTCCAAAGAACTCACACATGCTTTTCTCTAGCTTTTCCTAGATTCAAAACCACCTTATAAGTGTATTGGTTTTTGCAGCTTTCTTGTAGCAATACGTGAGCCTCCGAAACCTCCTCAAATATCTGAAAGAACTCTTTCAAAAGGACCTTTGACTTTTTCTGTTGTACAGCTGCGAGTTATGTGTGCGAATGACGCAGAATCATAACTTACTTTTTAACTGTGTTCTTTTTAATGTTTTTTTATGTTGTACTTAATTAACAACATGTGCGCGGCCCCATCAGCTGTGCAAAGTGGGGGTAGGGTCTGGGCTGCACCCACCCCCACTGTGCATGGCTGCTGATGGCGAAGGTTTGGTCCATAGTGGTTGCCCCTTGGCCAGGCCTTTTATTTATTATTTTTCATTATTGCAAATCCTAAATAGCGTTCAAGATTCCAGCGCAAGTTGCACACACTCAAGGATGCATGGGGATCACGAGCTCAATTTTGACGTGTGAATCATTATCATCTAAAATGGCACAGTGGGACCGTGGTACAGAGAAGGGATTTAGGTGTGGGGGATTTAGGAGTCAGAAATCTGACCTATGAATCCCCCAACTTTTTTTTAATTTTTTTTAATTTTATTTAAACTGGGCGGGTGGGGGGCTTGTGATTGTTCCCTCCACTATGGCCTGGGAGCCCCCTTATAGGCCATTTTCCTGAACTGTTAAACATAGGGACTGTGCCCCAAGTCATGTAATGGCTGTGACAGCCAATCAGATCTCTTGTATTGGTGGTACCAACTCTAACTGCAGAGCTGAAAGGGACAAATGAAGAAAAGGTTCCCTCGTCCAATCCAGACTATTTTTATTTTTTGAAATACAGACGTTGTGAATTATTTGTGAGTCCCAAAACGGCAGAGAGATATAGAAGTGTTAACCCTTTAAAACTCGCTCAGCAACTTATTTAAATGCTAATATCTCAACATCTCCTAAACCGATATACCCCAAACTAATGAAAGCACGCTTTGTAAAAATGTTTTACCCTTCATGTCAAGTTTGTTTTTTCAGTGGTTCAGGCTATAGATGTGAGCAACATTGTTTATGTGAGCTAAAATGAAACTTATTTTTGTCCCGCCACTCCCTCCCTTAAGTTAGCAATGCTGATGCTTAGCTGACTTATATTGTAAACTGGCAAATGCAAATCCACTGACGTGGTTAAAAGCTATAGGCAGATCAAAAATGGCTTTTGCATGGAAAGTATGTCTGAATCATAACTACATAGTGGTATGGGTGTGCAGACTGACTTTGAAACGCATCAGATTACAAATCTGTCTGTCCACCTGTCGAAAATGTTAGCAACGTGCCTTTTTTCATAGTGATGAGAAGGCCGATATGATGCCTTAATTGGAGAGCTCACCTGAGTGATCCTCAGGGACTTCCAGCATGGAGGCAATCAACAGGGATCAGCAAGAACCCAGACGCCTACCCGAACCCACGTAAGAAAGAATCTCTGCTCTAAAAAACCTACACGACAACCTACGTACGCTTAGCTGTCTCTCTAGTCCGGGATCAAGGAGAATGAAGCATTAGATGCGGATGGCTCAGGTATGTGAATTTATGTCGCTTAGGGCATGAGCAATGTGTTGTTCTTATCAGCAGCGGCTCCTCCGCTAAGGCGGGGAGCGTCGCCCCACAGGAAAAATAAAATAACTGTTATTATTTTATTTTTCATTATTGGCAATATAAAAGGTGCGGGGGCAGGGCTATACTTCTCACAGAGCAGGGGGAGAAGGGGTGAGCACGCTCTAAAGTGCACACAATGGTTCGACTGCCCGTCTTGGGTCGGCCAAACAGTCATGAGCACTTTGCATGTTCTCCACCGGCTGTAATGCACAGCCTGGGTGGAGAACATGCTCAGGCTCCTCCTCCCTTTCTGAGCGACGGACCACAGCTCTCAGACCAATCACAACTACTGGTTTTTACAAAGGTCAGAGTTAAAGGGATGGTCGTAAGCCCTTCTCACTGCTTGTGACATAACAAACTTTTACAGATCCCCAACATAAAGTGGCTCTCTGGGGTCAGATCTGCGCAGACAAGCATATAAAGTCACACCACAATGCAGGGCACTGTATTCTCCACTGCGACCAGTTACAGCCAGTACCAATACTAAATCTGAGGCTACAAGAAAGAATTAAAGGTGCACTTGAATAAAGGCAATGCAACCGAAGAGACTAAGAACCACCTGCAAAATATTTCAATGCAAGTTCCAGTAGCCAGGGTAAACTCGCTCTGACAATTCTGTCAATGGAATAAATAGAGGCTGTGCTTAACCTGTTCCGTGCGCGCGTCGGCCAACGGCCGTCGCGAGCACTACCTCGCTAGTGCTGCGCACGTCCGTTGGCCGACGCGGCCCCGCCCACTTAATAGAACTCCCGCACCGCGGCGGAATTTGCGCCGCGGTTAAGGAGTTAAGGTAACACTGGCATGCTTTACAAACTTTTTGTTTATGACTCATTGAATGATAATATAAGCGTTAGACTTGGCATCTTTTGGCGTGTTTCCCCTGTCTTTTTGCTTTTGGACCTCCTGGTTTTGACTCTGTTTTTGCTGATTTAGTGTGTCTGCGCATTTTCTCACTGCTGTTCAGTGTTAAAGTGCAAGTGCTCCTGTTGTAAATTGTTATTATGGATTGGTGTTTCCATGATTGGCATATTTCATTTACTAGTCAGTCCCTAGTAAAGTGCACTGAGTGTGCCAGGGCCTGTAAATCAAATGCTACTAGTGGGCCTGCAGCACTGATTGTGCCAAGCACATGAGTAGCCCTGAAAAGGTAACTCAGATCTGCCACTGCAGTATCTGTGTGCAGTTTAGTACTGCCATGTTGACTTGGCAAGTGCACCCACTTGCCAGGCCATACCCTTCCTTTTTTAGGTCGAGCCTCGAGTAGCGCGCAAGCGCTGCTTAGAGGCGAAGACTTAATGTAAGCGAGTTTGAAAAGCAGTCCAACAAACGCTCGTGCGTCGTGGCTGGCCTTTTTGAGATGGGTACGCGCGGCAAACATATGTTTCCAATTATCGTGCCCAGACGCGGGCGCGATAAGTGGAAACACATGTCTGCCGCGCGTACACATCCAAAGGCCAGCCACGACGCACGAGCGTCTGGTCAGCTGAGCGTCTCGTCAGCTAAGCAGGCTGCCGCGCTCGCTCGCCCCCGCTCCTCTGTGGTGCGCGCGCACCACTCGCGGGCTTGTTGTCATTCCGATCTCTCTTTCTCAGTCACTTAGCTCCTCTTTAACACTTCCTTCCGCTTATTTCTTTCCTTCATTGTTTACAATTCTATAAACAATTGGCTGTGATTGGGGCTGCATTATTATCGCCAATATCATAAAACATCGTGAACCTAGTCTCCACACTCCGTCTGTAGCAGTAAATGTTAATTCCTGGCTGTCAAAGACGAGAAGCACAAGCAAATACATTGTATTCTGTAATACTGATAACTGGAAAGAGAAATCGTTTGAAATAGAGTACCATACCTTCAAAACATCGTTGCAGCCATTCACGTCTGCAGGACCGGAGTGAATATACACCGCTGCTATATTTAAGCAGCTCCTTAAGTTTCGGTTTCGCTCCATCACGCGCGGCACTCGTGATGACGTGTCAAGCTAGAGGGACAAAACAGCTGCCATATGATCATTGACTTTGTTCTTCAGGCAGGCAGTTGCTAACGCAAGAAGATATAGCGACGGGGAGAGGATGAGGCCAAACGGTCAGAACTACCGGCTTTGGGCCGACAGAGCCAACTTCCTCTCTCGCTGTTTGCTCAAGATCCTGCAGGTTTGGTGCTTGTAGCTGAGCTAAGACTGCTGCTGGCAGGCAGCTCACTGCTACATTGTATCTAATTATTTCCTGTGGCGCCACTCTCAGATAGCTTGACTTCATTGTTAGGCCAAATGGCTACTACCGTCACAGCCGGGGCGGGACAGACCGGTCAGATTAAGTTGATTTATTTTATAACGTCTTGCGCCGCGACGGGGGAGACGTGACGTCCTGCTGCCAAAGGCGGGGAGTTTGTTATGGGAGAATTTGCGGTGGGGCTTTAATTATGGCGCGTGCAGCGCTGTCTCCTTCTGCTTCTCGCACCGGCCCGGGCTGCTGTGTGCAGTCAAAAATGTAATGTGACCGGCGCCGCGCCTAATTCAGTTACAGCCGAGCTTCACGTCACAGCAGTGATCGGCGATTGCAGCGGACGGCGGTCGGAACACAACGCAAAGAAAGAAAGAGGTAACTGTGTTTTACTCTTTGGATTACTTGTAAACTGTGCCCCTCCTAACTTAAACGTTGTTGCTTCTGATAGCCCTAACTGCTGCCTTTGTTGGTGCTGCTCCATTGTGGGGTTCAGCGGGCAGAGTCTTCGGGATGTCTGAGGGCATCAGGATGCCAGAAAGATGTTTCTGCACATAAAATGCGTACTGTTGGTTCAACTATGGGGCGAGGGTACAGCATGCCCTGTTACAGCTGAAGTTAGTCTCTCTAAGTCACGTGACATAAAGCCCACCAACTCGTGTTGGGACGGTCGGGGTCACTGAGTCACTCTGTGACTGACTATATGTGGTGCTGCTGCCTGTCCAATTACTTTCAGTGCCAGTGGTGTCACCAAAGTCAGCAGAGCCTCTGTGATAGCCGGTGGGTCATGTTGATGTGTGCCGATGCCTGCAGGGTTGGGCAGGTAGCAGCGCAGCAACGGGGCGGCCGCTCGGGGTTAATGATTTTATTAGTGTTTGAGTGGAGTTCATTTGTGATATTTACAGTTTTGTTAACAAGACGCTGTACTCATTTGCGTAAAGTCTTATTTATTCAGCCTATACCTATTTCCCTCATTTCCATTGCTTGATTTTGCGCGCGAGAAAGTGTCACTCAGTCATTAAATGTCACTCATAATTCAACTAAAATTATGAAAATGTCACACATAGCAATCTGAAACCTTAGCAGCTGTGTAAACCATTCTATATATTCACACCTTTCATCTTCTCCCTCATTATCTTTCCAAATCTGAATTCATAGTTCATAGACGAGCACTTTAGATTGAAGGCTCCCTGCTCATTAGAGACAAGCATTGGCATAGCCAATAGGTCTCGCCTTTAGGACCTTATAAGTGTTTAGCCATGCAACAGTTGATGTTGTTGCACCAAGGATATTGTGCTGCATAACTAAATACTTATAAGGTCCCAAAAGCGAGACCTATTGGCTATGCCAATGCTTGTCTTACATATTAGTCACCCTAAGGTAGGCCCAAGGTACCCCTGTGGGCAGGGTGCAGTGTATGTGAAAGGTAGGACATGTCCTGGTGTGTGTGGCATGTCCTGATAGTAAATACTGCCAATTTCGTTTTTCACTATTGCAAGGTTACCTGTTCCCATAGGATAGAATGGGGAGTTTGCTTATAACATCTTATAAACAGAACTACCCCTTGGAACAAGGTAGGAAAATAAAGTTTAGTATGCCTGAACTCAGAATGTTAAAATGCATCTTTTAGTGAGGGTTATTTTTACATTCTGTGTTTGAAAATACCACTTTTAGAAAGTAGGTATTTTCTTGCTTAGCCATCCAGTGTGCCTCTGCTAGGATGTGTATTGGCTTTGGGGTGACAGGGGCTGGGGAGGAGCAGTGGCACCAGAGAGTCTGGATGGGTCAGGGCTGGGCTGAATAGACCTGGGCTGCATTTAGAGTAGGGGGAGGAGATTTCCTTTCACCTGAATGGGCCTGGTCTGCCTCTGACAATGCTGTCTCCACCTCCTGCCAGGAAGCTGCGCCAGAGAGGACAGAACTGCTTCTGGCTGGGCAAAGACACTCTCTGCCTCCAGAGAACAAAGGATTTTGTGTTATAAATATTGGGGCCCAGACCCCATAACTTTAGAACTCTTTTGGACCAAGAAGACTGCCAAGAAGAAGAGCTGGAGAAGCTGTGAGGAGGAACTACCACTTTGTTGAGTGCTTTGCTGTGTTGGCCTGCAGTGGCTGCTTCTGTCTTGGGCAGTGAAAGGACAGGACTGAACTTTCTGCAACTTCTTTATTGAGTATCTCCAAGGGCCTGAAATAGAGCTTGCCTCCTGTTCTGAAGTCTCAGGGACTGCAAAGACTTCACCAATCTCTGGGTATCGCTTCTGGAACCACTGTTTCAGCTGCCACAGAGAAGGGTAATGCAACCGACTCAGTCACCGACTCCGTCGCTGGCTCTGTGTCCTGCCGGCACCGCAGACCGCACCGTCCACATCTCGCATCGCAACCCTGATCTCACCAACAAAGACAACCGACGCCGCCGCCGCCACCGAGCCGCTGCTTGCACCATGACCTGTGGGCACCGCACTCCGCACCGCCTCGCTTCACTTCGCCATCCTGGTCTCACCAACGCCATTGCTGCTGCTGAATTTGACACCCATAACCGCATCGTGGCTGGGGGCATCACTCGTAAGTTTCACGACACACCGCCTTTTTCCACACAACCGTCTGGGCCGACCGACGCCAGCTCCCGCTAACCGGCTCTGTCGCCTGCACCGCAATCTGCCAGCACCACCTCGCACTGCACCGTAAGCCTTGGTCTCACCAACGCCGTCTGGACGATCGTCCCCGAGCCGCTGCCTGCACCGCATCTAGAGGACACCACACCCTGCACCGCTTCCATTTTGCAACGCAACTGCAACGGTTGCCACGACCGGCTCGCACCACCGTGTCAGCTGCAATGAGAAAGGTACTGTTACCGAGTCTGTCCCCGCTTTGACTGGCCCGTACCGATGCGGTCGGCTGGAACTATTAGACTCTGTTGTTTTCAGCATCGCGGTAGCCCCGGACGGAGCTACCGACTCGTACGAACTGTGTTTTTCAAGTATTCTTGCAAAGCATACCTTTTTAAGTACTGCATTGTGGATTTTTATTGTTTTGGTCTTGTTTTAAGTATATAAAATATTGGATATTTTTCTAAAACTGGTGTGGTGTCCTTTTGCAGTGTTTTCACTGTATTACTGTTGGTTATGTGCAAATGCTTTACACACTGCCTCTAAGATAAGCCTGACTGCTCGTGCCAAGCTACCAAGGGGGTGAGCAGGGGTTATTATAAGAGTATAACTCCCTTATCCTGACTAGAAGGAAGGGTCCCTACTTGGACAAAGGTGAAAACCCTTGCCAACTAGAGACCCCCATTTCTAAATATAAGGTTTTGTAATAATGCAAGTGTCCACTAAATGCACTCCTGTGGATTGCGTCCACTCTGCTGACATTCGCGGGAGCTAGTTTAGTGACGGAGCAGTCTACTTGCACGATTTCCATGTGTACATAAGTCTGTGATCCACACAAGTCACAGACATACATCTATGATTCCAGCCTTCTACTTGGTCTGTGATCTGTCGCTGAGTTTATATGCAAAAGCCCAGGGCTTCACTCTCATACTTTTAACATTATAGTCCATCTTAAAGACATGGTAGTTGTGTACTTTTAGTGAGTTGCGGGCACTACCATTTTGTCATAGCATAAGCAAAACTTCCTAATTTCTTTTGTTTGGGTCCCTGATTAATATAAAGTAGGCCAAGTTGTTAGATTCGTTGCATCAAGAGGTCATATAAATGAGAGAAAGGGCAGAGGTAGTTCGGATGCCCACTTCTGGGGGAACCAGTAGGACTGAAAAACCTCTAAACTAGCCTTCTTAAGCGAGTAGGAAACACAGCCAGAGATGTAAAGTAGTCTCACCTAAATTGCAGACCTCATTCAGGTATTAATTTGTGTTAGAAAAGTCTCCGAAACTTGTCTGAACCACCCAAACTGGGAGTTAAAAACATCACACCAGTCACAATAAAGTCACCTTTGTCAGTGATAAATATGTGGTGTCCAAATGTTAAGATATGACCTAGTCCCTGACCAGAGATGCAATTAATGGTTGAAAAGTTTAATTTAAATTATCATAATTTAGACACCATATATTTATCAATCCTGAGGCACTAACAATGGTGCAGGAATTGTTAATAGTGACTTATGTGATGTTTTTATCACCACCCACCCACTCCCTTCCAGTTTGAGTGGTTCAGACTACGAGCAAGTCTAGATCCAGAGAAGACCGTCTCTCCCTACTTTTAAAACTGAGAATTTCCTAATGCTTAGACTTTGACAACATTCTTCATCAGTACTTGAAAGTCACCCTGAAAAAGAAAGAGAGCGGAATGATCTTGTTGATGTGAGAAATTACTTAAGGACAGAAGAGAGAATTTATGAATCCATGTCTCCTTGTAGAAGGGTACAGAATGACGAATGGCAGATTACTTTTGGTCCTTCCTGACTAATCACTGAAAGTCTTCGCAGCCAGATGACTACCATATTTTACAACATCATCAACTCATTGTTCATGCAATGTTTATTATCCTTTTCTTGAAGCTAGCATTGTTTAGCTGTGTGCTGCTCCACCAACCGCAGTCGGTCAATGACCATGGTTTCTCTCATTTGCAGAGTCCTGATGATCAGGTACATGAAGGCACTTCATTTCAAGTCTGCATTTCCTACTGCTCTTTAAATTTTAACAGCTTCTTTGTTAATGCCTTTTATGGAGGACTTCTGGTTTCAGTCAAACTTTTGTGAGCCACTGCTGTTTTGAGATAGAAACTGAAAACTGCACATCTGATCTCTTCTACAGCACTTTCCACTTCCCCTTCTCTCAAAACTCTTTTGTATTGCCCACAATCACATTATTGTCTGTTAGTTATTAGGTCTCGTCGACCAGACAGCTTTTAGCTTTCTGGAGGCGAAAGCCTCTTGTGGACCTTACCAAAAACTTAGTGGGCTCACAGCCCGCCTACTGCTTACCATTGGTTGGTTTTACTGTCACTCTCATTTGATTGCTTATTACCTCTTTTCGTGTTCTTCCTTCCCCTGGAGCATAGCCACCTTACAGTTGTACGACTTTAAAATGCATGCCTTTACCAGGCATCCTCTACCACGCATGCCGTTACCATGCAAGGTAAGTAAATTTAAGGTAAGTTAACTCCCTACACGCACACGCACACATCCGTAAGCAATTTTAAAATAATGTTTTTGGGGAGAACCCCCCCCCCACCATTTTTTTGTTTTACATAATTTTAAATCTTTGGGTTTTTTTTGTTGGTGGGAAATAACTACAACTCCCCCCTCCCCTTTTTAGGCCGAGCTTAGGGGCAGCGCGGATGCGCTGCCCTGCGAGGCCTATTGTAATGTTTACTGTGGCTTAAAGCCCCTCCTCTTTCCTTAAGTGGTTCACATTCCTGCCTTTCAGAAATGCATGCTTCTGTTTGGTTAGCATGCCTAATTCCTCCCGCCTTGTTGTTGTTTTTAGGTCGAGCCTCGAGTAGCGCGCAAGCGGTGCTCTGGCAAGACTTTAAGTTAGGGGTTTCAAAAAGCTGACCAGACGCTCGTGCGTCATGGCCTTTTCCCTGCGGTTACCCGCACGGGCGCCATCTGTTTGCAATTATCGTGCCCAGACGCGGGCGCGATAATTGGAAACAGATCGCTCGCTGTGGCTCGCGCGCACCACTCGCATCCTTTTCCCCGTTTCTGCTCGGGCCTCCTGTGGGCGCAGCTCTGCCCCCACCCCTGCATGTCTCATGCTTACTGACTTTACTAATGCTTGTTCACCTTGTGCGTAGACTGCCTTGTATGCCGTTTCCCTGACCACCCTGTGCCTGCTTTAATTTCAGGTTTCTTAAAAAAAGAATACTTGGGGCTTGGACACTGGTGATGCGGGGAACGGCTGGTGGTAGTGGTGGTAATTCAGGATAGAGAACAATATTAGTAAGCCACCCATAATTGCCTCGCTCTTCCTCCTCCAGCTATGCAACAGGAGGAGATGGAAGGGGAAAGGGAAGCCCTCAGTAACAGAGGCCCTCTCCTTCTGGGGCGGCTAACACCAGGCGCGTGAGGTGACAGCAATGGATGCCGGCCTTGCATGATGTCACTTCCAGGTTCCTCTTGGCAGTCTTTTGCTTTCCCATCTTCTGCCCATTGGCTGAAGGAGAAATTTCAAAGTAGTGGGGCGTGGATTTCTATCCGAATTTCACTAGTAGAGCATCGGAAGTGCTCGAGGAGTCATTTACTCCGTTGTACAATTTTGAAAGAAATGGAGCCAAATAATACATTTTATAAAACAATTTACAAATAGACTGGCTAAAACGCTGTAAGTTTAATAAACAATTCGGTTTCCCATCAAGAAAGATTAAAAATAGGGTCAAACAATTAATTCCTGGGCAAAGTAAATATCTCTGCACTTAACGTTTTACAGGCAGGTCGGATGCCCCTGGTATGCAGCATGGCGTGGCCTGCTGTCGTTTTTTTTTTCAAAATTTATGCGGCACCTTCCTTCAGATAAGGGATCTACTAGATATATGAGCTTACACCTGGGCGCTTGATGGTTTTCTGTAGGCATATCAAGTTTCTTTTTCAGCATTTTAATCTGGGCGCAAACTAGATGTGCTGTGGCATTTGAGGTTAGGCCTGGGATACATGGACATTTGAGCCATATTCTGACGAACGAAGGTTGTGCCTGAGCATATGATAGTCCTGCCTTGGTGTTTCAGGTTGTGGCCATGGACTTGAGGCTCTAACTGAGCCCTAGAGGCTGCAACTGTGCGTATGAGTCTGTTTTTAGGCACTTGGTAGCTGTAGCTGGCAAGAATATCCGCGAGATATGGAAGAAAGTGGGGAGCCCTCGTCACTGTCTGCAGGAGGAGCACATCACTTTGCTTCACACTACCGCCCTACGCGTATATGTATATGCCTTTGCAAGGAAGAGTAGGGCTCAAAGCTATAAAAGCACATCAGGGCATTATTCACACGCATGTAACACACTGAGCAAGTCTGAGCTTCCTCAGTGGGGAACATCACAGTTTTATATTCACCTGTCACACTTGCCCTTATCAATACAGAGTTGCAAGTAGATTGAACAGTTACACATTTGCAGTAGAGATGCCACTAGAGCCTGCTGCCCTTTCAACCAGCTCCTTATAACTCACCCACCCTCGGGTAGTGCTAGCGGACTGCTTGGCATCGCCTTTATGTCACTGCTGACCCCGGGTTGGAGCCAGCGCAAATGGCTCTCCCTCATAAGCCGTGTTTGACCCCGAAAGCTAATTCAGTAAACACATATTTTATCCACGATGCTCATTTGTTCTCAGGGCCCCGAGGCTTCTGCGAGACGAGTTCAAGTGCAGCCAGTTGTGGCTTGTCAGCAGCAGCCCACGCCCAGAGGCGCTTAACTTGGCAACAGTAGTGCTTTCTTTGAAAGGCCTCCCCTACAGGCAGCATTTCTAAGTCAGGTGCCTGCTCGTAACCCCAGCTCTGCATTTTACACTTGATTTGTCCTTTTTTCTGGTTCAGCACGCCCTGGCAGCCAGGTATGAAGATGCGAATTAGAAGTATAACCTCTTCCTCTAAAAACCTTGCCTGATGTACAGTAGCAACGTGCCAGGGGTAGTGACTTACTGCAGCAGCATGCGCATTTCTTGAGGAGGTACCCACAAACCATAGCGAGGTGCTGTAAATCCATGTCTAATGCTGTAATATGGTAGCAACGGAGGGTGCAGAATGATGCAATGCCACATTTCCCTGGTGCCAGCAATGTACTACGGCAGCACGTCAAGTGTCACAGTTACAAAAGCAAGTGACATGATGATGTATGGCAGCAACACACAAAATGCCATGTAGTGCAGTAATATTGCATCAACATGCTCAGCAGTAATTTACTTTATCGCCAGACTGGCTGGTGATGCGCACTACTGTGTTGTAGTTTTTTTTTTACATAGGAGAGGATGTAGCCTTACGGCCGGAGCTGCCGACTTTGGAGCTGGGGAACCGGGTTCAAGCCTCGGCGTCGTCTCACCATACTGTGGTTCTGGGCAAATCCCTTAATCTCCCCGGCCTACCAAACAATGAATGTGTCAGTGCTTTAAATGGGCCAGTACTGAGTACCGGCACTTTTTCATTTTCTCCCATTGGAGTACCGGCACTTTTCCTCGAACAAGGAGAGTACCGGTACTCACGCGGGCCTGACTTTGATCAGATGTCGCTCCGTTCATTGATCACCTCGGCAGCACCTTCAACTTTTAGTCCTGGTGGAAGTCTGGGCTGGGCCAAAAGACAGCTGCTCTTGTCACCAGTACACAGTGATCTGCATGTACTGCTCTGGAAGTCATCAGAGCAGAGGTGTGGCTTCACGGAGGTTAGTTTATCCTTTGCTCTTTTACACAGCGAGCGTAGACACGGGGCTGTAAAACCTAATGGGTGAGAGGCATTGTTCACGGTAACACAGGGCTGCAATGACGCTCCTGTAGCAGAAATCGCTATATGTAAACTGCTGACATTAGACTTCTTAACACAAATTCAGCAGTACATCTATCACAAGACAAGATGTTGAGCACTATGTAAAAGTCAAATACTGGATAGTGTGCATCTACAAAACACATACAAGCATTTTTTCCAGTAAAACAAATATTGTTGCCTGCGGTGGGTATTTTCAATATGCGTGGAGAAAACAAAAAGTTAGCAAGTTTGCACTTGCTTTCACTATCTCGAACCATCGGTCCACAACTAAATTGCCTATTTGCATGTGTAAATAATATGGGATATTGTTACCAAACTCACTAATCCCTGTTCATCGACCTTGAACAGAAGAGAAGGAGGGAAGCCAGTGAAACAAGCATTGGCATAGCCAATAGGTCTCGCCTTGGGGACCTTATAAGTGTTTAGCCATGCAACGGTTGATGTTGTTGCACCAAGGATATTGTGCTGCATAACTAAATACTTATAAGGTCCCAAAAGCGAGACCTATTGGCTATGCCAATGCTTGTTTTTATGGTCCCAGCTACTTGTAGTTTTCCACGTTCTTTAACTAATGTGGATTTGTGCGCACTACTTCCTTTCTCTAGGTGATGATTTGTTAAAGAAGGCTGCCTTTGCACATTTGCAGTGAGCCTTTGTTGTAAATGTAATGCGCACAAGTGTTTTTTTGTTTGTTTTGGTAATGGCTAAGACTTGCAGACGCTGTGTTTACACTTTGCAGTCTGCTTTTGTTTGCAAATATTATGCGCACAAGTGTGTTTTTTGTTTAAAGGTGGTCGCCTTTACATTTTGCAGTGCGACTTTGTTAATATAATGTGCACCAGTGTGTTTTCTGTTTTGGTACTAGCATGTAATGGTCTTTTGTAGCAATGTAAATAATAAAATTTAGCTCTTACCAAGTGTTTTGCACTTTCGTTTTCGGAGCCGTTTTTACATTTTCCATCGAGGATGTTTTAATTATACAGACCTCTCCCCAGTCACTTCACATGTTTATATTATTTTTAGGTGCGCTCCGTTTGTATCCCAGCTAGCTATACAGCGTGACCCCACATTAATCACTCCCCCGCGCCCCTCCCTAGTAATTAAACATATACACATTACGCGTTGTTAAAGGGCTGCAAATTTAGCTTTCTCAAGCCAAGCTTGCGTGTTGTTTTTCCAAAGTTTAAATTTTAAAAATGCGCTTAAACTTAGTCCACTCGGTATCTTTATTTTATGTTTTTTTATGTTGACTTATGCCTCTTTGGACGCAGCGTCTTTTCTGTGTTGACAAATAGCCTCCCGGATTTCCCCACAGTTCGGTCTGAAATCTTCTCATCAAACCAAACTTTTTGAAATGCTAATGGCCCATTAGGGGTGGAGTAGGAGGTTGCATTCAAGCATTCTATGGCAGCCAGCCCCGTAGGTATGTAAAACGCACTTTACCATGGAGAGTTCACACTTGTTTGTTGGCTTTGGGATGGTGCGACTAAATGGAGACAGACCTGCTGTGACTAGACGCAGAGTTGCAATGCTGTCACTGGCTGCCAGTCGGCTTTGTTATCCAAAGCAATAATATAAATGTTAGCAAATTACTCCCCTTTTTACAAACAAACCTGGCCAGTTACTATCACTCCGGTTTTTTTTATTCCGAGGAACTTTTACTTATAATGCGCACAACTGCGTGCTTTGAAGCCTCCCGGTCTCATTGCATATATTTAACCGAGGCATCTTTAGTTATGCCTCTTTGGATGCTGCGTTTCCCTTGTGTTTATGAACACAAACCGTCCCCAACATTTCCTCACTGTTTATTCTATCATGCTTCGTGTGCATTTTAAATGTATTTATGATTGTAGGGCGGAGTAGTTTTTTCTTCCTAACAAATGGTTTCTCAGCTTAATGACTACGTTTTTATCGAGAATTTCACATCCAGCAGTTTAAGGTACAGTATTTAATCTCTATTCCGCACATGTCACTGTAATAAAGATAACAATCTTTACTCTCAGGCCACTTGTACTCTCGGTGTCTGCTTTCAGGAGGAGTGCAATTAAAAGGCTCACACCAACCCAGACTCTTTGTTTATTTGAAAAAATGGTAACAGTGTATTGTGAGCAGCTTATCTGGTACAGCTAGCTAAAGGCAACGTGGCATTTTCAGATGTTTTTACATTAATAAACAGTTGTGGTTATTTGCAAACACTTCCTTATTACTAATTTTATTTCTTATATAACTAAAGTTTTTGGTGTTACCAAGGGTTTCGCATTTTATCTTCCAACTGTACAATAGTTATCCTTTTTTTAATTAGTCTTACATTTTATTTCTATGTGCCTTTTTCCATCACACCTTCATAAACATTAATCTACAAAGGAGTGCCACAGTGTCTAAACTTACCAACCGAGGCACTGCTATTCAGTTATCAGCTCACAGTTTTGTTTTCTCACAGCAGTTGGGTGTGTGGTCACTTGGGAGCTATTACCCTGCGGTGTCTTCTAATAAATTGAAATATTCTATGGTAGTAAATATGTAACTAAAGAATAAACACAGTTAGTGTTTGTTAGACCTGGCACCATTGGCGTGGGTCTCCCTTCCATTTTTCGCTGTTGTCTCCTCTGTTTTACTGGTGTTAGATGCTCTGGGCGCTGTGCCACTGCCATTCAGTGTCACAGCGCGAATGCTCCCTGTGTAAATATGTCTATGTGAATTGGTATATCCCTGATTGGCTTATTTGGTTTAGCTGTTAGTCCCTAGTAGTGTGGCCTATGTGTGCCCAGGGCTGGTAAACCAAATGCTGCTGGTGGGCCTGCAGCACTGATGTGTGCCACCCACAGAAGCAGCTTGTAAAGTGTGTCTCAGGCCTGCCGCTGCAGTGTCTGTGTGCAGTCCAGAACTGCCATCTTGGCTGTGAAGTGCACTCACTTCCCAGCCCCTGAACCTTCCCTTGGCATCCTGTAAGTCACCCCTATGGTAGGGTGCCTTGTATGTGTAAGGCAGGACATGCCTTGGTGTGTGTAGCATGTCCTGATAGTGAATTATGCCCCATTTCGTTTTTCACTACTGTAAGGCTACCTGTTCCTCATAGGCTAGAATGGGCAGTTTGACTATTACATTCTATAGTCCTAACTGACCCCAGGAACATGGTAGAAAAACGAATTTAGTATGCCTGAGCTCAGAATATTAAAATACATATTTTAGTGAAGTTTATTTTTATATTCTGTGTTTGAAAATACCACTTTTGGAAAGTAGGTATTTTCTTGCCTTAGCCTTCCAGTGTGCTCTGCCGTTGTGTATTGGCTGTCTGGGTTTAGAGGGACAGGACAGGCTGAGTCAGACCTGGGTTGAATAGAGAGATCTGCATTTAGAGTATGGGGAGGGGTGGCTCCTTGACCTGAATAGGGCTGTGCCTGGCAAGGTGAATGCTGGCTCCACCTCCCACTGTGTGTCTGCTAGCAGACCCCCTCTTTCTGAAAGGAAGGATGCAGCCTGGTAAACAAAGTGCTCCAGGCCTGAGCAGAACTGGTTCTGGCTAGGTTCAGTGACTGGTAGCTTCAAGGATCAAAGGCTTTTGGGGTATAAATATCTGTGCCCAAGCCCCTACATTTTGTATTGCTTTTGGATCTGGAGAGGAAACTCTGTCCGTGCCACTGGAGGAAACTGCAGGAAGTGACTGTCCCTGTGCTGTGTGTTGTTTCTTGCACTGGCCTGCAGCAGTGACCACTGTACCTTGAAGAAGAGGAAAAGGAACTCTTGAGAGAACTTTTATTTTTGTACAGCAATTACCCAAGGGCTAGGAAAAGAGCTAGCCTCCTGCTGGAGTCTCAGGCACATCAGACTCCACCACCAACCCCCTGCTTCCTCCCTGCGAGGACTTCTATCTGCTGAGGAGGCTCCTGTGGGTTCCAGGGCCTCTAGTTTGCATCAGAGAAAAGAGGGTGAGAAATCGGCGCGAACGCATCTTTGCGGGCCGCTGCAGTCGAGAGCGCTGGGAAAATCATCGCGCTACTGCCGCCGAGGGCCCGCAACACGAAACCATCGCTGACGCCCCTTTGCGAGCCGCTGCAGCCGAGACGCGCTGGAAAGATCATCGCGCTGCTGTCGCCGCGCACTCGCAACCCTTAAAGAAATCATCGCTTCGAGACATCGCAGTGCGGACGCCGTGCGTCCGCCACTTTGATCGCATCGCACCGAATTTCGTCGCTCCCTCGCGGAGCGTCTTGTCTTCGCATCGCAACACGATCGCACAGCGCAACAGGATCACCGCATCGACTTCTCCCACGCGGCAAGAAAGTCATCGCATCGGCGGTCCAGCGTGCAGAAGTTTGTCGCATCGTCTCCGCACGCATCCCGCAGATCAGCGCGTCATCCTCCCTTGCGGCAAGGATTTCAACGCATCGCCGGCCTCGCGTGCCGAGAATCATCGCTACAGCTTATTTGCGACACTTTGTTGGTTTTGCTACTAAACCCAGGTACTTTGTGAAAGAAAGGGTCGCAGAGACCACTGCTTTGAACTTGAACCTTATTTTTGCAACCTTTGAACTATTTTTGACAGCCCTTCAACCGCTATCCTATTTTTGACAGTATTGTGGCTTTTGCAGTTATTGGTCTTGTGATAAATCTGCCTTTATATAAAGATACTTATTTTTTATAATAACTACTTGTGTGGTGTCCCTTTGTAGTGTTCCTCACTGTGTTACTGTGTATGATCATAAATGCTTCACACCCTGCCTCTGAGATAAGCCTACCTGCTCGTGCTACGTTACCACAGGGTTGAGCAGGGGTATTAAAGAGGGTAGCCCTCTCACTCTGACTTAGGAAGAAGGGTCCCTACTTGGACAGTGGCCAGCCATTGCCAACTAGAGACCCCCATTTCTAACAGTGTTATTTCTACTGCAGCCTACTACTGCTTTGTTACCTGTCCCCAACTCAGTTAACATGTTTAAAGCGTGGATCACCCACGCGCCAATCGTATTGCAAGCTTCCTTCCCTCGCCTTCTCCTACAGATCGTCAGAGGCACACACCACGCACAAATCAAAAGCAAGGTGACCTCTCCCCAGCCCACCTAACATATCTAAAGCTTTAATATGCAGCAATCTGCAAAGGAGTTCAAGCTTCCTCTTTTGGCCCTCTCCTATAAAAAGTTAGAGGCATAGACAATACACATTGTTAAAGGGTTAGAGCACCTCTGCAAGCTGACCATTCCCCAGTCCATCGTACTTTTTTTTTTTTTTTTTTTTAAAGTAACCATTTGTAAATACACCCTAAATTATTCCCCTTTTCTAAATAATAAACCTGTCCACTTCGGAGGGTTCTGGCTTTTTTGGCCTCCGAAAGTATTTTATTTATACTGTACACAACTGCTTTGTGCTCTAAGAGCTGCACAATTTGGAGCGGTTTTGTATTCATGGTAATTAATGTAGACATTGCTTTCATGCTCCAGAGCATCGCTAACATTTTCAAACAAGGATTTTTTAATTATAGTGACCTCTCCCCAGCACACCTCAAGTTTAATTTCTTTTTGGGATCGCTTTGGTGTTACATTCAAGCTAGCTAAAAAGCGCCCTAACGCATTGTGCACTTTCAAACTTTACAATTTAAGACTTTACAGTTTGGAGCGTGCAAGGTTGCAAGCTTTTCGGTGTTCATACTTAGTACCGGAACACCACTTTACTGTGTGGATGTAAATATTTCACAAATAAATACCCACAGGTTTTGTTAATTCCACTCCAGACTACTACTGAGGGGTGACCTCTCACTAATATTTCCACTGCAGATTACTACTGAAGGGTGACCTCTCCCCAACTCAGCTAACATATTTAAACTCTGGATCCCCAACAATCGTATTGTACTGCAAGCTTCCTTCCCTCACCTTTGCCTATAGATTGTTACAAGCGCACACCATAAGTGTATTTGATAATGTGCAGGTCTAAGGCAAGGTGACCTCACCCCAGCCCATCTAACGTTTTCCAAAGCTTTAATATACAGCAATCTGCAAAGGAGTACAAGCTTCCTCCCCTGGCCCTCTCCCCACTAGTTAAAAGCACACACAATCCCTCACCTTCTCCTACACCAGCACAGCACAAACGCACCACCTCAGCACAACCCCACTTCAGCACCAACGCAGCACCACTTCAGCATTACCTCACCACAACTCAGCATCACTCTACTACACACGCACCAAGACAGCACCACCACCTCATCATCGCTCAGCACCTCTTCAGTATCACTAAGTACCACCTCAGCACCAGTGCGGAACCAACTCAGCACCACCTCATCATCAGCACACACCACTTAAGCATCACCATCTCCGCATCAGCACAGCACTACCTCCTCATCTCTTCACCACCACCAGTGCACCAACTGCACCACCAAATCAGCGAAGTACCACCACCTCAGCACCAGTGCAGCACCACCTGAGCATCAAAAGAGCCCCACCTCAGCACCAGTGCAGCACCACCTGAGCATCAAAAGAGCCCCACCTCAGCACCAACACAGCCCCACCTCAGCACCAGCGCAGCCATAATTCAGCACCAGCACAACGCTACCTCAAAAGCAATTCAGCACCACTTCAGCATCAGTGCAGCACCACATCAGCATCACTTCAGCAAAACTCAGCATCACTGCACACTCCACTACACCAAAGCACCAATACAGAACCACCACCACCTCAGTATCACTAAGCATCATAGCTTAAAAACATTGCCAAAGCCAATAGCTCTGGCTAAACACTTATAAGGTCACAAAGGCGAGACCTATTGGCTATGCTAATGCTTGTTTTAAATTCCCCTTATCACCCTCTACTCTTACCCATCCCTAAAAATGCCCTTACCACCCTATAGCCCTATCCACCCCTATACCTAAAAAATACCCTTACCACCCTATTACCCTACCGACACCTAAACCCCAAAATAATACCCTTGACACCCTATATCCATACCCATTCCTAAACTCTAAAAATACTTTTACCTCTCTCTACCCTTACTCACCCCTAAACCCTAAAAATACACTTACCACCCTATAACCTTACATATCCCTAAACCTTAAAATACCCTTACCACCCTATAACCTTACATAACCCTAAACCTTAAAATACCCTTACCACCCTATAACCTTACATAACCCTAAACCCTAAAAATACCCTCACCCACCCCAAACCCTAAATTATATATATATATATAGATAGACAGATAGGTAGATAGATAGATAGACAGCTAGAGTATACATGCACACACTTACTTTATACTTGGCATGTGTGTTAAAGGCGTTGCATGGAAAAGACAGCATTGTAATGGCCGTTTTCCCCCCTTAAAATCCTTTCAATTTGATGACATGTATTCTTCCACTACTCACGTTCAAGGAACTACTTTTTTCTTTTAGCACTCCATGCAAGTGCTCGTGTTTTCTATCTCTCTCCCTTGTGTGCTGGTTCCCCACCGCACCATGTACCTTCCTCATCGTTCTCCACAAGTTGGTCTATTGCTTTCCCTACTACTCCCTGGCTTTTATTTTTTTTTCTGTATCTACTGGAACTAGCCTCAAGCGCCACCATTGCTGCCTCAGCCCCGCCCACTCCCCCGTGCTCCTTTTCCCACTATCATTGTTTAAGTTTGTTTTTTTAATAAAGTTTTTTTTTCTTGGCAGGGCCCAAGAGCTGCCAATTGCTGCTGGGCTGCTTTGCAAGGCAAAATGTGCCTTTACTCAGCTTAAGTTACATTTTATTTGCTGATGTAAATAATGTCTGCTACCTTGGATTGGCAAATAAACAACTGAAAAAAATAGCACCCATTTTCTTTCCGACTCTGCACAGCATCTGCAAAAAGTATTAGCAAAGCCAATAGGTCAAAAAGGCTGTGCCAGTACTTGCTTTTACATTAAAAAAACTCCTTCCAAAAAATGTGCGTTTCTCCCCAGTGAAGCTCAACTGGCCAACAAGATATTTCTCTCCTCTAGAGTTATTTTGTTTCCAAAATTGTAGTTTACAAATGGTATGGTGGTTTGGCTTAGTCTGTAATTGCTGGCTTTTTGGTCAAACGTTTGTGAGCATATGTATGTTATGTTGTTTGACCAAAGTCAAAGAATAAATAAAGCACAAACTTGAAGTTCACAGTATTTATTTAAAGAGTATAAAATGTTAAATGGTGTACAATTAAGGAGGAGATTGTAAATCAGGCTTCCCATTTCCTCTCTAGGTGGTTTAAATAGAAACCATACTTCCTCAAAACATCAATCCCTGGCAGCAACAGAATGTTATGTCTTATAACATATGTCTGGTCTGTCACATAAATCTGGCGATTTTAGAAAGCAAGAGAGGACATACAGCAAACAGATCATAAATGTCAAAATGGAAAATATATGCTTAGGTTATTCAAATATAATCTGAATTCTCAGTTCTGTGTAATGCTTCTAGTGTAGAGAATAAGATCTGTTGGAGCTGAGGGCCAAGACCTGTCTGCTGCACTGAAGAGTCGTTGAACATATTGCAATAGCCTCGTGCAAATGAGGGAATGTCCCCTTGGGGTCGTTCCGGAGCACATTTTGTGCCGGTGTGATCCATTTTAGAAAGTGAGCCACACTAGAGTCTAAGGCCCAATCAGTACTACCAAAGCGCCTCAGAAATACAAAAGGCAGATGCAACCCTCTGTTGCATTCCTGGGCGCTTTATTTAATATGGCTCCTGTCATCACATCTGTCCATAATAACCCAGTTAATGTTTACAGTTTACAATGCCACCATGTACTCAGTCCACAGTTCTATTATATTGCACTCCAGTTTTTTACCCCACGTTGCAGTTTCTATAATGCTTTGGTTAGCGCAGACTGTATTATGCATAATGGCATAGTTAGTAAAGACCACCTATCATCCATCATGCCCAGTATCATCCTGGCAGCTGCGTAGATCCCAAAATGTCCAAGTCAGCCCAGATTGCAGTTACTCTGCTAGCACAGGATCTATAATGCTCAGGTTTGTACCCATTGCACAGATTTCAGAATGCCTAAAGTAGCCCATCATGCGGCACTCCCTTAAAGCCCCTTTTAGTTCCCAGACTCTTCTGAAAACCATCTCGACCACAACGTCCACCAGCAATTACTTTATTCCCTGTTAAGAGGGGAAAGCAAGTCTACGGTCAGAAAGGACAGAAGCAGGAGCTTTGTAAAAATCATATCAGCACTAGAATTGCCCAACATACCTGTTCATAATTTTATGGACCCTACTGATACAAATCTATGACATTTTGTCAAAATTACACATGCAGACCTGCCAACCAGGGGAGGCTCCTCCACTATGGCAGAGGAGCGTCGCCCCACTGCTTTTAAGCAGTGAGAAACATAAAATGATAATAACTTAGAGTTAGTCATTTTATGTTCCGTGTCCTGCTGCTTTGCACTGGGAGGGCGGGGCTGCTCTGCTCTCCGGGCAGGGAGGAGTGGTTTGCCCACTCCTAAAGTGCGCAATGACTCTCGGGCTACCCAAACCAGTCGGGCGCACTTCCCTGTTCTCCATGCAGGCTGCAATACAACCTGCATGGAGAAAATGCCCACCCCTCCAGCCCCTGGCTGAGCGCCGTGTTACGCCGCTCAGACCAACCACAACACTACATTGCAGCGTTGTGATCGGCTTAGGGGTGGGAGCCTGGCTGCCTGCTTCCTGTTCCTGTCGGAGGCAGGAGAGCAGGAGCAGAGTAGACACAGGACCCGGCCTGGAGGTACGTTTTAACATTTTTTTCCCATTTATTTTTTCATTTCCAATCCCCCCGTGCGAAACCCGCCCCCACCCCGTGCCCGCCGCCACCCCCCTTACCCCGTGCCCACCACCCGCAAGCCATGCCGGCCGCGACTGCTGCCAACTCACACAGAGCCACTATGTGTCATACGATTTCAGCTCCCTTGAGGAGCCGAAATCAGATGGTGGCAGGGAAAACGAGCTGAAAGCCACTGTAAACACTGGATTTTCCGCTCGTTTTCGGAGGATGTTAGCGGCCCGATGACCACTAAAAGGTCATCGGCGACGGCCTCGAAGACCCTTTTTTTGAGGGGGAGGGGCAGAGTGCCTCTTAGATAGTTATCAGCCCCCGACTCGGCCCCTCCTCACAAGGTGAAGTTATTTTGTAAATTGGTAGGTATGTACATGGTTACACAAAACGAAGACTTGAGTCTGGCGCTGTATTTTAGCTTTGCATTTCTGCTAAAAACAAATATTTAAAAAAAACAAGGCACCACGAAAAAATTGTGTTGTTTGCATTAAGTATTTACACAGAATGGCGCATTTAAGGTACATTTTTTTACCACGAATAGCACGCAACTACGCAATGTGACATAACAGCATAATTTGGGGAATTTCACTTAAGAGTAACACGATATTACGCTACTTACGCCAGCAATATGCAAACTGTAAGCGCATTAACAAACTGAACTAACTTAACATGTTAACATGTCTTTGCTGACACACCTATTTACTGTAGTACGTCTAAGCATACCTGGAATAGGATAAAAGGCTAGAGCAGGCTACAACATTCTTCACTTATACAGCAACAACGCTAACAACGCACGTTTCGCGATAACAAAAAAGCATTAATCAACACACACCGGATACCGGAGAGTAACATGCCAAGCGTCATTTGAGTTTAAAAACATTCTTGACTCATGCTCGAATATAAAACATATCTCGCGCAACGTTTTCCAGGCCAAAGCAAGGATATCGACGTTATTCCCCTCCACTTAACACCCTTCCATTCTCCATCAGCACATTTCTGAGAGGAATCACTTTGGGGTCACTCAGCCGATATGCAACTGAACCAAACATGCACTGTGGCGCCCAGTGAGGACACTAAAGTCAGGATTCACTTCACTTGCGCACGCCCCACAATGAGAACCACGTGAGGGCAGAATCGCTCCTCTACGACTGCAGCTGGCTTCCCCTCCGACACGTGGTGGACAGAGCCCCACACAGTCAAGCACCGCGTGTCATCACATCCGTGTAACAGTGCGTGGGATTCTACGGGAGGGCGCCCTTTGTTAGGCCGCGTCATCGAGACTCCGGCTAAAGGAAAAGTAACAACTCACACCACTTTGGGCGTCCTTTGTTAGGTCGCGTCATCGAGACTCCGGCTAAAGGAAAAGTAATAACTCACACCACTTTACACTCGAGACCATTACATTCAGTGCTGCCCAGCGCTCCGTCATGTGTTTCTCGTCAGCCGGGAGGGTTTTTTAACGAACAATACTATGCATGCTCGGATTTCGGGTCCATAATTACTATGTTAAGATCATAACTCCTAGTAACACAAGATGGTGTTGTCTAAAAACCCGAGGGTGACTGAGGCATGGAGTGAATCGGTAGTTACGCGGTTTAGAAAGCTATATAGTAAATACATGCATCAGGGGTGAGAGAGGCCTCATGTGAAACGTATATTTTGTTCTCAGTACCACCCAAACACATGTATCTGATGTCACCAAGGAGTCAACTGAAGAGGTAAATGTAAGCCTCGAAGACCATATTAAATCTAAAAGACAGGTTATAAATACATAATCCATTCTTGTCATATAACAGGTATGGGGTTAAATCTTCTACATAATGAATAAGATGAGCAACTCCTGTGAGATAATGAAAAACTCCTAATGTAACATACATAAAAAAGATTTTCAAAGTTAAAAAAAAAAAAAAAAACAGATGCTGGGGCTGGTTGGAAGTAGTTGCAGCTATCTATGCCAGAGGCGATCACTGTATAATTAATGGTAAATTATAGTCCATTCGATCAACTGCACACCACACTACATTTACAACATTTAAAAAAGAATTTAACACCAGAATGAAGCCAGGGCATCATCTGTGAGTATGCGATATTTGCATAAAGGTACATCTAAGGGGTCTCCTTTACTCCCAGTCCACATGCTCTTTTCATTGTCCAAGAGGAGTAGCCTGCCACAAGCAGCTTAAAAAGCTGTTAAGAACGGAGCTTTGCAAGCTGGGACTGAGCCAGCATCAAACGCTGTATGCCCATCCTTGCAGTAGGCATGATATTTACCTTTTTAAGACAAGCACTGGCAAAGCAAAGAGGTTTGGAATGTAGTGTAATGGCAATTTGTGTGGAGTACTGTTACCAAAAATGGCCCCCTGGAGCTAACTGGAACAAGATCATATTGATTGTGACCATATTGACATCCTGATTCCCTATGCCAAAAAAATCTAGGTCTTAAGTGCTTTCATAAAGACTAAACGTTGCTGAGCATCCTATAGCTAAAGTGGCCAAACATTCCAGGCCTTCACCACTACTAGAGGAAACACTTGGCTGACTAGACTGGCTTTTTAACTCTAGGGACCTTTACTAACAAAGCTGCAGAAAATAAATCAGCATTCGCTAGGCAGTAGTATATTTCTGAAGCTGAGCCTGCAAATATTGTGGGCCTCAGATTTAAAGTGCTGTGTCTGGTCTTTCGAGCTTTTCCTGGCTGACCCTGTGAGTCATGGGAAGTCAATGCAGTTTCTTAAATGCTGCAGAAGCGTACACCTCCTAGAGCCAATCTAGTGAGCACAATGACAGGGCAAGCACAAATCTATCAAATTCCTCGTCAATTTGAGCATGGATTCAGCAAAATGCATGTTGTGGCCCTTACACCCACCCAGCAAATCTTACTTGCCTGGAGAACACTACCAAAGCAGCCTTTGGTCTGGTGAACTGTGCTACAACACTAGATTAAGTTTCAACTCCAGGCAGAGTGTAGCAATGGGAGATGCCAGAGGTGATCAACTGGTCAATAAGTGCAAGGATCAATTGAGATCCAAGTTAATTACGATCTCAGCCGAAGAAGCATGTGGATGTGGAAAGACGATCAGGAGGGAAAAAAACCTATGCCTTTGTGACTTCTTCCAGATCTCTTGGACCTGCTTATGGACCTGGGGGCTAAATGACCTAAAGTGGCTTTGGTGGGAGAGTGGAGGCCACTACCATTGAGTAGATTTACGTATTTAGTGATTCTATAAAGCACAACTGCATCAAAGATAATAGAGTTATAGCAGCTGTAAAATAAAAGTCCTAATTAGAACAGTGTACGTTGGTGTAACTGCCGGGTTCAGAGCGCCATGCAGTCTGGCTCCATGTGACAAGTGGCCTTTCAGATATATGTACAGAAAAGATGGGTTTTTCATAGGTCTAGTGGAAGGTAGGTCCAGAATGTTGTTGCAGCTCCTGGCAATGGTTTGTTCAGTGCTTGGCAAGTCTTTGGTTTAGTAATTCCAGGTATGAAGAGTTTTTGCTGCTTACATCTAATTTATTACCAGGGATGTGGAATAGGGTTAGCCAATATCGAGGGTGTTTTATAAGTGAGGCAGCAGATCCTGAGTGTAATCCTTATTTCAGAATGGACCAGATGTAGTCTAGCTTCCTGGTGGAAGAATTAAGTCTGGTCGTTGAGTAGAGAATTGCACTTATTCTCCAGCCAGGGTGCCAGGGCCCCGATAGCCATAGCACCCAAGACCTTGGGATGTTTCAGATGGAAACACCTAGTCTTATACAGCATGTTTTGTAGCATCAAAATCGGTGTCCAGGTCGATATCCGGATCACTTGCACAAGACCTCATGCAGGAAGGAGTCCTGTGAAATGGAACTACGGAAGCCTTGTTCACCTCCGATGGTCATGCTGGACTGTCTAGGAAAGGTTCAAGGAATAAAAGAAGGGGCAGGGCAGGCACTGACCTAAAAGACAAAGAATACTGCCTCAGACTGATACTCAAGTGCCAGGAGATGAACAGACGGCACTGAAAACTGAACAGAGAAGGCCAGTGTAGTTTTTCTTTAGCTCTCTGCTTCACGCTCAGGGCATAAAGGAATGAGTGAGTTTAGGATAGAAGGAAAACAGTAGAGAGCCACACCCAGCACTTGGTTGCGAGGGAAGAAATAAAGAGCAAAGTAAGTCGGGCTGCTCCTGGCCTGCTTGAGCAACCGCGTTTTACTTGTCCATCATGAAGCCAATCTTCCCAGAGAGGGATTAAGATATTGGAGATTCAGCTGGATGCTGTGGTGATGGGTCACAGAGGGAGTCACAGTGAGCATGGCAGGGTCACATACTCTTAGGTACAGTGTACCTCCAGCGTCAAAGCACACTTTAGCTGATCAGAGAGGTGGACTCCTGGTACATTCACTTCTTCGCATGCCTTTTGTGTATCGGGAAGAGGGATTCACAGACTGTGCTTGAACACAGTGGGATAAATCCCTCCTTTACATGTCAGGAGATAGACTGGCCTGGTGATGTCAAGACTGCAACAGAGGACACCCACAGGAGGAACGGGGCTGTACTTTCCTCTATGGATTCACTGCAGCAAAATAAGAATTGATCTCAGCCTTGCGTTGAGGGAGGAAGAATTACTCAGCTAGAGCACTTAGAAGAAGATACATGCTGAACACCAAAGTGGAATGACATCATGTGACCTCGGTGCAAAGAGTGCTAGGCTCTACCAGACAGAGTGGAAGAGTCTCTGAGTTGAGCTGAAGAAGGCATAGTCGACGGCATAGTCGACGGCTCCCAAGCACCTGACATCCCTTCATTGGATCTTAACTTATTCAGCCTACAACAGGTGGTGTGGAATCAGGGAAAGTATTGTCGTGCAGCCTTGTTCTTTCCCCTTTCTCTAGTTTACCACCTACCACTTGGATAAGACTATTGAGAATGACTGAAGATTGGGATAATCTGGGTACAGTACTAGCTACTTCACATGACTAAGAATATTTGAGTGTGGCCCAGTGGCAGAGACCCTGTATTCGCTTTTGACTCCTATACTTATTGATGAAATCCAACTTAACAACCAGGATTGGCGCATCCTTACTCTGCTTGCAATCGTGATTGCTCTGCAGGGAACTCGTACCACTGGTAGCGCACAGAGTACAGGCATGTAATAGATAACTTTTTGTCAAGCAAGAGGGTCAGAACTGCTGCACTCAGTGACATAACCCTTCACGAAAATGCAACTCAAACTAAAAGAGGAGAGGGTGAAGAAAACAGCAAGATGTATGTATATTAAAATACTTTTTTTTAAATGAACAGGAGTGGAAGCTTCTTCAGAGAAGCAGATTCCGACTTATACTGTTCAACAAAAAAAAAATGCATCTGGAAAATAAATATTTGGATGGGGCAATGTGTCGTATGACACATTTACATCATGGTACTGTTGTGCAAACTTCGGGTGGAGTGTTAAGTTCCTATAACAGGTAATAAGGTAGCACAGATGCTAAGAATGGAAGTATACATATTGCCACATTTGACTTCACTGATTCCAAACAAAAGACGTAGGGCCAGATGTACGACCATTTTATTTTGCGCCTCGCAATTTGCGACTAATTGCGAGGTGCAAATTGCGAGGCGCAAAATAAAATGTACAACAGTGTGTTTAACACTGTTTGCGATGCCCAATGGGGTCGCAAATTGCGAGGCTCATTAATATTAATGAGCCTCTCGCAGTTTGCGAGCCCATTGGGAATGATAGGCCCTCCCAGGGATGGTGGCCTGCTGGGCTCAGAAATTTTTCTGGTAACAGTAATTGGTCATTCGAATTGTCTAATGTCCGTGCAAAGATGTTAAAAAGTGTGCATGAGGTCTTTCGGTTTGCATCTAAACTGGGGGAACGACGTATCAAGGACATGACAGACATCTATAAAGCTAGATGTGCCTCTATTGCATTATATGGCGCAGGGGTGTGGGGCCACAATACCAGTCAGGAACTGCAATTAGAGGAAAATTCCTTTTTAAAAAAGCTTTTATGCCTGCATCCGCATCCTCCGAGTTAATACATCGTGAAGTTGGGCTAAGATACCTGTCAGATCTGATCGCTATGAGACCTCTAATGCTATAGAGATCAATTTGGTTTAAAGAGGAGACAAAATGCACAAGTTACTTACCTTCGGTAACGATATATCTGTAAGAAACATTAGTTAGTGATAGATTCCTTACCTTAGAATTACCCCCAGGCGTCAGACTGGATCCAGAAAGTTTTCGTTAGCAGTACCTCTGCGCGTCGGAAGGTGGCGTCGGTTGGCTCCGCGTCTGTCGTCGGCGCCGTGGTCGCCGGGATGACGTTGCGGCAGCTACTTAGACGCCGCCCTCGCGCGCTGACGTCAGTTCTGTACACGACTTTCCGCGCCAGAAATGCAGAGCCATGCAAGATACTGACCACTGGTGCACAAAACTAGGGCCCGAAGGGATGTCCTTGACCCTAGAAATCAGTTCGCAGAACGGGGAGGATGGGTTGGGCGGTAAGGAATCTATCACTAACTAATGTTTCTTACAGATATATCGTTACCGAAGGTAAGTAACTTGTGCATCTGAAAGAAACACGTTAGTGATAGATTCCTTACCTTAGAATAGATACCCCAGCAATACCAACCCCGGTGGTGGGTCTGCGAACCAAGATCACACCAGAAAGTCCTGGAGAACAGAACGGCCAAAGAAGCCATCTCTCCGGACTTGGCTGTCCAGGCAGTAGTGCTTGGTGAACGTGTGCAGCGATGCCCACGTAGCTGCCTGACAGATGTCGCTTAGAGGAACTCCCCGTCCCAAAGCAGTGGTGGCTGCTGTCGCCCTAGTGTAATGGGCGCGCAACCCAACTGGAGGCTCCTTTTTAGCCAAAGAGTAACAGGCCTTGATACACAAGACGACCCACCTGGAGATGGTCAGCTTGTGTACAGCCCGACCTTTCTTGGCGCCCACGTAGCCAACAAAGAGTTTGTCATCCACCGGAACTGTTTTGTGCGGTCTAGGTAGAAGGAGAGCGCACGTTTTGGGTCCAGACGGTGGAGCCTCTCTTCCTCTCTCGAAGGATGCAGAGGCGGAAAGAAGGTGGGCAAAGTGATGGTTTGGCCAATATGAAAAGATGTAACCACCTTTGGAAGAAAGGATGGACGAGTGTGTAGGACCACTTTGTCCGGATGCATAGCCAGAAATGGAGGCTTAGAAGAAAGAGCCTGGAGCTCACTCACTCTCCTAGCAGAAGTGAGGGTCACCAGGAAAGCAGTCTTAAGCGTCAAGAGACGAAGAGGACAGTTGTGAAGTGGCTCAAAGGGAGCACACATTAAAAAGGTCAAGACCAGGTTCAAGTCCCACTGAGGCATAACGAAAGGAACCGGAGGAAAGAGATGCGTTATGCCTTTCAGAAAACGATTAACAACAGGGGACTTAAAAAGAGAAGGTTGATCAGGAAGCCTGAGAAAGGCAGAAATGGCCGAAAGATAGCCCTTTAGAGTGCCCAGAGCAGAGCCCTGCTGGGCCAAAGAAAGAAGGAACACAAGAACCTCAGAAATAGGGGCAGAAAGGGGATCCACAGCCTTTGCTGTGCACCATGCCACAAATTTGTTCCATCTACAGGCGTATACCGTCTTAGTGGAGGGACGCCTGGCTGCCAAGATGACATCACAGACTTCGGGAGGCAGGTCAAATAACGTCAGTTGCCGCCGCTCAATCTCCACGCAAGGAGGTGGAGGCTGGACAGGTTCGGGTGGAGGACCGTCCCCTGCTGCTGCGACAAAAGATCCTCCCGAAGAAGCAGACTAATCGGAGGATCGATGGCCATACTGAGTAGCTCGGGATACCATACTCTTCGTGCCCAATCCGGAGCCACAAGAATGACTTGGGCCTGGTCGCGCCTGATCTTCTTCCGCACTCTGGGCAGAAGTGGTATAGGCGGAAAGGCGCACAGAAGACCGCAACTCCACTCGCGACGAAAAGCGTCGCCTAGCGAGTGCCGTCTTGGAAATTCCAACGCGCAGAATTGCTGACATTGTGCGTTTTCTTCGGTGGCGAACAGATCTAACCAAGGCTCTCCCCACTGCTGAAAGAGACCTTGCGCCACCTCCGAGTGAAGACGCCATTCGTGATCCATCATGCACCTGCGGCTGAGCTCGTCCGCCCTGGCATTCAGAGAACCTGCCAGATGTTGAACCACCAGAGATATGCCCTGATGTTCCAGCCATGTCCAGAGACGCAGAGCCTCTTGACATAGGGTCCACGACCCCACCCCGCCCTGTTTGTTGTAGTACCACATGGCGGTGGTGTTGTCTGTTAACACCTGCACTACTCTTCCCCGGACAGAGGGAAGGAATGCCTTGAGTGCAAGACGGATCGCCCGAAGGTCCAGGAGGTTGATGTGGAGCCCGGACTCCGCCGGAGACCAGAGGCCTCTGATCTCCGCCTCTCCCATGTGGCGACCCCATCCCAGAAGGGATGCATCTGTCACCACAGTGTGTTCTGGTTGGGGAAGGGAGAGGGATCTGCCGTTGACCCAATCCTGGTTCGTGAGCCACCACTGCAATTATCGTGCAGTGCCCTCCGAGATCTGGACGCAATCGGACAGGTTCCCCTGATGCTGCGCCCACTGGAACTTCAAGTCCCACTGCAGAGCCCGCATATGCCACCTGGCATGATCGACCAGCAGGATGCAGGAGGCCATGAGTCCCAACAGCCTCAAGGTCTTCCTGACTGACACCCGGGATAGAGGCTGAAAGTTCGGAATCATAGCCAGAATATCCCAGACTCGCTGTTCGGGAGGATAAACCCAAAACTGGGTTGTGTCCAGAACCGCTCCGATGAAGAGGAGCTTCTGAGAGGGAATCAGGTGCGACTTCGGCGCATTGATGGAGAACCCCAGCAAGTGCAGGAGATCGGCCGTAGCCTGGAGGTGGGAGACGACAGCCTGGGGCGAGCCCGCCTTCAACAGCCAGTCGTCGAGATAGGGGAAGACTGGAACCCCTGATCTGCGCAGATGAGCT
Organism: Calotriton arnoldi; assembly: GCA_963921515.1. NCBI lineage: Eukaryota > Metazoa > Chordata > Amphibia > Caudata > Salamandridae > Calotriton > Calotriton arnoldi. The sequence goes on from CAWUFW010000360.1 coordinate 44,706, forward strand.
ACGACCACCGCCATCACTTTTGTGAACACCCGAGGGGCGCTGGTAAGGCCAAAGGGGAGCACGGTGAACTGAAAATGCTCGTGGCCTACCGTGAACCGCAGGTAATGGCCGGTGGGCCGGCAGGACGGGGATGTGAAAATAAGCGTCCTGCAGGTCCAACGGTACCATCCAGTCTCCAGGGTCGAGGGCAGACAAGACCTGAGCCAGGGTCAACATCTTGAACTTCTCCTTCCGGAGGAAGTGGTTGACGTTCCTGAGATCCAAGATAGGACGCAGGCCTTTGTCCTTCTTGGGCACCAGAAAGTAGTGGGAATAACAACCACGACCTACTTCTGGGACAGGAACGCGCTCAATGGCTCCCTTGGCCAAGAGAGCCGCAACTTCCTGCTGGAGAAGGGACAGGTGATCCGCCGATATCCGATGGTACTTGGGTGGCATGAAGGGAGGGGTAGTCTCGAAGGGGAGGGAGTAGCCCCTTTGGACGATTTGCAAAACCCACCTGTCCGACGTGATGGTGCATCAGTGGGTCAGGTGATGGCGAATCCTGCCGCCCACTGGTGTTTGGTGGCCCTGAAATGTCGGACTAGGAGGGCTTGGAGGCTGCGGCGGAGGGGGTGGAGGTGGACTAACCCACCCGCTGGCCCCCAGAACCACAGCGTTGGTTCCCACGTCCCTGGCCACGCTGGGATGAAAAGTTTGGCGCCGGCCTGTGGCCCTGAAGGGAACGTGGTGGGGCACCCCTTCCGTGGCCACGAAAGGGGCGAAAAGCAGACTGTGCAGGACGCAGGGTGGAAAGACCCAAGGACTTGGCCGTAGCCCGCGAGTCCTTGAAACGCGTCAATGCACTGTCCGCCTTGTCGCCGAACAGGCGACGGCCATCAAAAGGCATGTCCATTAGGGTGTTCTGGACATCCCCGAAAAGCCAGTCGTCCTCAACCAGGCGTGGCGTCTGATTGCCACCGACGTGGAAATCGTTCTGCCCAGTGAGTCGGCGGTATCCAGCCCACACCGAATGGCGAACTTAGCTGCGTCTCTCCCTTCAGCAACAGCACAGGAGAGCACGGTCCGGGCCTCCTCTGGACACGGAGGCAGCACTTGCGCCACCGAGTCCCACACAGAGTGGGGATAACGGCCCAAGTGGCATGTGGTGTTCACCGACCGCAGCCCTAAGCTGGAGGAAGAAAACAACTTCTTCCCAAGGTGATCCAGCTTCTTGGATTCCCTATTCGGGGGGGCGGTAGGGAAGGCGCTCTGGGATGTCGAGGCTTGAACCACCAAGCTCTCAGGGGAAGGGTGTTGGGAAAGGAACAAGGGGTCGCCCGGAGCCGGGCGGTGGCGTCGGGCAATCATCCTATCCACAGGAGCCCCTGTGGTGGGCTTGTACCAAGTGCCCAAAAGGATATCTGAGATAGCTTCATTAAAAGGCAGCAGGGGCTTCGAAGAGCTCGCTGCCGGTTGAAGTACCTCTGTCAGGAGGTTAGTCCTGACTGCCACCGTAGGAAGCTCGAGGTTAAGAGCCTCGGCCGCCCTACGCAACACCACTGCGTAAGACGCTCCCTCCTCCGTAGCCACGGACAGCATGCCAAGGTCTGGCGAGGTGTCCAAACCACTGGTATCCCCCAGGTCCTCTCTCCAGTCCTGTTCCAGTTGTTCCGTTAAAGGGTCACCTGACCCCTCCCAATCCTCGTCCTCTGGGTGCCAATCTGGCCTAAAAGGGACTCCAGGAGTGAAGAGGGGCACAAAAACCCCGCCCGGCGCCGGATCCTGCGTCGGTCGACGCCGGTCCAGCTCCGTGTCTTCATCCAGAAGGAGGTCGGGGTCGACGCCGGCCGGGGGGCTGGTCAGCGCCGGGCGCGGTAGTGGTGCTGTCGGAAGCGGCGCCGGTGGAAGTGTGATCAGGTCAACCGGTGCCGATCCGGATCCAGGCCTGGATCCACGGGGGGGTCTGCAGGGCCGGAGCCGCCGGCAATGAAGGTCCTGGCCCCCCCAGCCGAGACCGCGGGGCCCGAAGGCGCACCGGCGGGTTCGGGTCGCCCAAAGATGGCATGCATCGCCTCGTAGAACGTACGAAGCTGGGCGGGAGTCGCCCGGGTCCCGGAAAGGGAGTGAAACCCGGAGTCGACTCTTCAGGCTCCGCACGCGGAGCCGCGGGAGGGGCACCACCCACGGACCTCGTCGGGTCAGCCGACTGACGAGGAGAAGTCGAAGAGCGACGATGCTTCTTCGACTTCTTTTTGTGCTTCGACTTACCCGACCCCGAGTGCGAAGACTTCGATCCTGACTGATGGTGGCTCTGCGACCGGTCCCTCGACCTCCCTCTCGACCGGGACCTCGAATGGCGCGGAGCCGACTGTCGGCGTTCAAGCAGCTTTCGGGACCGCTCCCGCAAAGCCTAAGGCGTCAACAACCGGCAGTCGGGGCACGACTTGGGGTCGTGGTCGCGCTCCAGGCAGAAAAGGCAAACGCGGTGCGGATCCGTCACCGACATCAGTCGACTTTAGGAACCGCAGGCCTTGAATCCTGGCATCCCTCGTGCACCTTACGGAGTCGTGAGACTCGAAAAAGACGTCGACAAAAGTCGAGAAAAACGTAGTCAAAAAATGACTGAGGTACCGCTCTTCCCGGATCTGCGCTGGCTGGCGAGGAAAAAGAAAGAACGGACGTCAGCGCGCGAGGGCGGCGTCTAAGTAGCTGCCGCGACGTCATCCCGGCGACCACAACGCCAATGATGGACGCGGAGCCGACCGACGCCACCTTCCGACGCGCAGAGGTACTGCTAACGAAAGCTTTCCGGATCCAGTCTGACGCCTGGGGGTAATTCTAAGGTAAGGAATCTATCACTAACGTGTTTCTTTCAGATTCACTCAATCTATTGTCAAGGATTGCTTGCAATTGGACAATTATGATCCCTTGGCTAAAATATATAGCAGATGTTAACAGAGATTTATTTATGTTCATGATCCGGGAAAGTCCAACCGATGTGATAGGTCTGTCTAAACAGGAGATAAAGAACACATTTTTGGCCCATAAAAAGGAGTGTAGGATGAGAATTGTGGGGAAACAAACCACATACCTGCTTTATCAATCGATTATAGATACCGATGGCTTTCAAAGCTATCTGTCACTAGTTCCAAGACCCTCACATCGCTATGTACTAACAAGTATGAGATTGGGTATTGTTCACCATCTAGTTGCGTTCCCCGAAATGAAAATACGGCCTGTCACTTTATGCCCATGTGATGAGCATTCTAAACAGAGCACTATGCACTTTCTACTTTTGTGTGATCTATATCTGAACTATAGACTTGTCTATCTAAAACCCTTATTCAAGAAATATAATGCAAAAACTACTAATTCAGCTATAAGCCTATTGTTTGCAATAAGAGACTCAGAGATCTGTTTTTCTGTTGCGACATTTATTTTAAAATCAATTCATGCGAGAAAAGGTATTGTTTTTGTCTAACTGTTTTGAACTGATTTTAATGTACTAATTAATTAAGATTATATCTGTGTAATTGGATGTAATTGTTTGTATATGTATATTTGTTGCTTTTCTGGTTGCTACACAAACCGAATAAAGCTTGCTGAATCGAATGGAAGTATACATATTGCCACATTTGACTTCACTGATTCCAAACAAAAGACATAGGGCCAGATGTACGACCATTTTATTTTGCGCCTCGCAATTTGCGACTAATTGCGAGTCGCAAATTACGAGGCACAAAATAAAATGTACAACAGTGTGTTTAACACTGTTTGCGATGCCCAATGGGGTAGCAAATTGCGAGGCTCATTAATATTAATGAGCCTCTCGCAATTTGCGAGCCCATTGGGAATGATAGGCCCTCCCAGGGATGGTGGCCTGCTGGGCTCAGAAATAAAGCAGTTTTTTTTTTTAAAATGCAGCCCGTTTTCCTTAAAGGAAAACGGGATGCATTTAAAAAAAATTAAAATGAAACGTTTTCGTTTCATTTTTTAAGGGCAGGCACTGGTCCTTGGGACCACTGCCAGCCCTTAAAAAATATTTTCGCATGCATTTGCTAAGGGGAACGGGTCCCCTGGGGACCCCTTCCCATTTGCGAATGCATTACCACCTACTTGAAGTAGGTGGTAATTGCGAGTGTTTTGCGACCGCAATTGCGGTTGCAAAACATTAGTACATGGTTTTGAGACTCGCTATTTGGAAGGGTACGCCCCATCCAAATAGCGAGTCGCAAAACCTATTTAGCGAGTCGCAAATAAATTGTGACTCACTAAATAGGCTTTGTACATGGCCCATGATGTTTTTGCATGCGCAAACAGGTTCGCAAACCAGTTTGTGCATGCAAAAACGGGTCGTACATCTGGCCCAAAATCTAATAGTGGCAATACTTTAAACTAGACTTTTCAGCAAAATAAAGAGGTATGGCAAAAAGACATCACAAATGTATTGTAACAATTTTAGAGCTCATCTGTGAGATGTAGTTGAAATGCTTTAAGACGAAAGAAGCAAAAGGGGGAGCAATGCCATATATCTTAAAGATACAGCGGGTGCACAAACAGGGAAAATAGAATTTACAGAAGACAATATATCTTTGCTCTGGAAATACACAGCCCTTACAACTCCCCACTAGTAAAACTTGTCCAGATGAGGACAATCTAAAGAAGGTGCAACTGGGCAGCTATATAAATAACTATGTGTATGTTTTTTTGTCAATGACTCAGTTTGCGGTGTGGTTGATGGATCCCACATTTTTACGGTTCTACAAACCTTACAGGCTCGCAGCCGGAACCAATGTAAAAATGGAAGCAACATAAGTAGCAAAGCACCTGCCAGCAACCCCTGCTGGAATAACGTCAATGCTAATGTGAAATCTAAACCAATATTTCTATTAAAGCTAATTATAGGGGCAGTACAAAAGGGGTATATGGCAGTGGTTGATAGTTAAAACCTGGGCATGCCTTTAAAATATAGTCTTTGAAAACGCCTCAAAAAAATTAAATTGCTTAAAATCAGAATGGCAGGACTAGTATGATCATTGTGTATCTATACACTGAATTAAGCCCCAAGGGTTTAGTTAAAGGAAGTCTTCAGAAACAAACTGACAATAAACGTCCAGGAAAATCTATTCAAAATTCTTTACTTTGTGTTTGTTTTGACAAGTCAAGTTCTATGGGTGTTGAGAAGTTCACTTTCGTAGGTAAACTGCAAAGTCGTTACAAACTGTTTTAAATAATGCAAGATACTGTACCATGGAAGGGTGCATTAGTGTTTATTATGCAAAGAAAACTGCAAATACAATGCAAAGGCCATCCTCTTCATGCTGACTTTGCCATGCTGAGAGACCAGGTCCACTCACTGCCACCAAATCGGCTTCACTTACCCCAACCGATCTGTATAACTCCCCTCCTGCAGACACCCAGCCTCGCCACCATAACCTAGCTTGTTCTTTAACAGCCAACACCGGCTCACTGACAGTTGGCTAACACCAGTTCGCTCTCCAACACAGGGCCCCTGTTCATCAACCAGCAGCGGTTGATTGTCTGCCAACCGACAACAGCTTCCTGCCTGCCGACCAACAACAGATCCTTGTCTGCCGACCAACCACAGATACTTGTACGCTGACTGATAACAGATCTCTGTCTGCAGATCAACAGAGACTCCCAGTCTGTCAACTGACCTGGGTTCCCTGTATGCCACCAACCCAGGCTCCCCCGTCTGCCGAATGACCCCATGTTCCCTAACCACCAAGCGACCCCACACATTATCTGACAACTAACAGCGCTAACTCTTGGGGAGATGCCTTTGCAATGTCAGGTGGCTGATGCCCCTCACCGTTGGGCAACTGACCCCACTCACTCGACAATGGATCAGGCCCTCCCCTTGGTGACGGACGACGCCATCTCCGTGCTGATGGATGCAGCTCTCTGTCTGTCTACTGGTAAAGCTATTTATCTTCCCTAGTTGTGCCTATTTCGGCATTCTGTTTTCAATACATTTGTAGTTAAAAAAAGTACATATACGTGCTAAAGTTTAATAAAGACTTTACATTGGAAGTCTTCATAAATCTTTATTCGGTTATAATTATAACCATAAAAAGAACATAGTATCATAATACATACATGTCAGAAAATTCAGACAATATACAATGTGAATAAAAATGATAAAAAAAAATAAAAAAAAATCAGCAGATAAAACATAAAAACACAACTGTAATGTTACTTATATTAAAATCCTCCTATGATCACAGTAAAGTTAATCAGGTCTAGAGAGCCTCGATCTCAGCTCAGCTCTTTAAAAGCAGGAAACAGCAAATATAACAAGTGCATTGGGAAGGAGCATAAGAGCCAGGCGAACTTGCATAAAATTCAGGGGTTTAAGTAACAGAATGATAAACAGTCTACTAGGCACACTAAAATACTTAAAGAACATCAAAAAATTTAGGTTATCGTGCAGAGACGTACTGTCGCAGCAGCAGGGCCCCAAAGTGCCAGGCAGGCTCCATCCACTAGGAAATGCCAGAAGATGATGCAACAGGTTAAATCGGAATCTGGCCAAAAGGAATCTATCCCTCTCACTAATTACAATGGATACATATGGTTCCATAGACTCAACTGTTTTTAAGAGCATATGCCCCCCAACCATAGGTTTCACCAGCTCTTTCTGTTCTCTTTAAAAGGGATTTATGTTCTTCAAACTGATACCTCACCCGTTTCAGCTCCAAGGGGCGCAAGGACTTGGGGTTATAAAGTATATCCTCCCTAACTAGGCTAATAAAGGCTGCCTTCACATACGCCAACCAAGGAATTTTGTATGCATAATCAAGGGACAAAAAACCAGAAAGAATCTGCCAATTCAGCTGAGCACCCTCCCCAATCTATACCTTGATCCATCATAACAAGGGTCTTAGAGCAATTATGTCTCCTATGTATTTTACTCCTAACTCCTCATGGACAGAAAAAGCTGGTGTACTTTTAGGGACCTGCAACGATGGAGCGGGAAACCGTTACAGCGACCAGGCTTCACGTCGATGGGCGCCGGAACCGATATGGAACTGTGCGGTGCTGCATTGCAGAGTCCTGAGTCGTGCTGCATCAGGTCCGATGAGGAGTTACGAGGGTTGCAATGCGAGGTCCTGCATTGAGTTGCATCGCGCTGCGTCGGTTCCGATGAGGAGCTGCATCAGATTTGATGGAGCCCACAGTTCGGCAGGGAGAAGTACACTCTGATGCCAACCAAGGGTCAAGGACCAGGGGGGCACCACTTGGGGGATCAGGACTCATTCCAGGCTGAGGCCAGTAGCAGTGCTCAGGCAGGCCCAGTTGCAGGTCCAGTGCAGCAGGTCAGCTGGGCAGTTGCAGGGAGGCCTCTGGAGCTTGTTATGTCCCTGTAGCTCACACAGTAGGTCGGCCAAACTGACCCTTCGAGTCACTCTGGTTTAGCCTGGGATGAAGTTAAGCAGCTCCAGTCTTCCTTCTCAGACATCAAGGCAGTCCTCAAGCAGCAGGGCAATCCTCCTTATTAATCTTCAAGTGAGTTGGTCTGAGTCCAATATTTATGCCAGGTGCTGGCCTTTGTGTGTGGAGGGGGAGCAGGGGGCAAACTGAAGTAACGAGAGTATACAAGTTGGTTCGGAAGAGAAGATTTATTGTATGGAAGGACAGCTTATACATCCACCAGCAGGAGCCGCCTAAGCCAGCAACCGTCTTCTCCTACTCCCTGTCCAAGTCCCCCAACATTCTCCCCGTGACAGCCTAACATTCCACAATGACATAACTAAGAACACTACACACCTTCCCCCCTAAAAAAAAAACCCACTAATAACAAATCATAAATAACACATAGCAATGCATATGAAGAAAAATATTAGTACTGAACAAAATCCTTATATTTCGTAGGTAAGTTTTTAACACGCAAACTTCTTCTTAAAACTTCAAAATTTTGTTCAACCACAGGTTGAGTTATGCCAAGTGGTACTTGATTGTCTAGAACATCATTAGTAGAAACATTCAGTTCAGAAAAATTCTTACTCACATCAGTATTGGATTCAGAGTGAGGCTGCAGATTGTCGAAAGCCTCATCAGAACCAGCAATCCATTCACTCTCCTTCTCAGACTCAATGAGAGGAAAATTCTTCCTAGGATTTAACTTAACATTCTGATTACTCGAAATCACATGTGGTCTCTCCCCAACCTGAGACTTGCACACAGATATATGTCTGAAATTCCATATTTTCCCACCTTCTACTCTTGCAGCTTTACTGAAGTCTTCAGTAACTTTCACTGGATCAGACCATTTAGACAATCTCTTGTTACATCGTCCACCAAACCTGACACGAACCCAATCACCAACTCTTAATTTACATACATTAAATCTTTTTTTTGTATTGCTATTAAGCATCTTCTCTTGGTACTTCTTTACACGTTCCCTGACATTCACAAAATCCAACACAGTATCATAAGTATCATAAGAATGTTTTTCTTTTAACCACCAGGGCATAAGTTTAGACCCTGGTTTCCTGCCTCGCAGCATTTCGAAAGGAGATAACCCAGTTACAGAATTTGGTGATGTACGATAAGTTAATAAAGTAGCTCGTAAAGCTTTTCTCCATGGCAACCTACTCTTGGTAGCTAGCTGACAAGACTCCTTAACCACTCTGTTGAAACGTTCTACTTGACCATTTGCCTGGGTATAATAATTAGAAACTCTTTTATGTAGAACACCACACCTTTTAATAAATGACTCAAATTCCTTACTGATAAATTGTGGACCATTGTCGGAAATAAGTTCCTCAGGTAAACCTTCACGGCAAAAAACATCATCCAAGAACTCAATTACCTGCTCAGACGCAACTCTCTCAACAATTTTCAACTCTGGCCATTTTGAAAAATAGTCAACAAGAACTAAAGCATACATATCCTTGCCAGACTGATAACTAAAAGGACCTAAGATATCAACACCCAATTTCCTCCAAGGTCCCTGAGCATATTCAATAGGTGTAATGTCAACAGATAATGGCTTCACTGACTTATCACTCTGGGAACAGGGAGAACATTCCCTAACCCACCTGTCGACCATACCATCAATTCCAGGCCACCAGTAAAATTCTCTAATTCTCCTTTTGGTTGTGAACATTCCCATATGGCCCTCATGAGCCAACCTACAAATCGACTCTCTGAGATTCTGAGGCGGAACAATTTTGTCACCACGAAGAACCATACCTTGTAAAAACATAAGTTCCTCCTTAACTTTAAAATATGAAGCTAGCTCACCACTTAACTTCCTTTCTTCAGGCCAACCTTTGTGCAAAAATACTAGAACGTCCCTTAAAACACAATCCTCATCCATAGCTTCTTTCCACTTTTCTTCAGAAATCACGTTGTCTAATTTCTCCTCGCCTAGACTCCTGTTAATATCATCCATAGTGTAAGCCACATCACAATCATCCTTGTCCATACATTCAGTAATATCTTTCAAAGGCAAACGTGACATTCATTCGACCAGGAACATATTCAACTACACAACGATATTCTTGCAATTTGGCAGCAAGTCTTGCTAAACAAGCAGTTAGAGTTCTACCACCACCAGCCCTCAACATATTGATTAAGTTTTTATGGTCAGTTCTTAAACAGAATTTGGTACCCCACAAAAATTGACGAAAGTGATGTGTTGCCCAAGTACATGCCAGTAGTTCCTTCTCAATAGTAGAATAATTACATTCAGAATCACGAAGCATTCTGGAAGCATATGATACAACATATTCACCTTCTTTGTCCTTTTACATAAGTACTGCTCCCAGACCCACACTACTAGCATCCACACAAACAATGCATTCCTTACCAACTACATAAGATTTTAAAAATGGTGTACTAATAATTTTCTTCTTGAGAGTATAAAATAACATCTGTTGATCGTTGCCCCAGACAAATTTAGCATTTTTCTTTAACAACAAACGTAATGGATGTACAATGGTAGAATCATTTTGTACAAATTTGCCATAGAATTGAGTGAGACCTAAAAATGACATCAATTGCTCTTTCGAAACAGGATCAGGAGCATTGGCAATAACTTGTACATGGTTGAGTTTGGGTTTGATACCTTCGCTAGAAATTTCATGACCTAAGTACTCAACTTTACTTTGCCTAAATTTACATATGGAAAACTTCAAAGTTAATCCTTTTTCTTGTACTTTTCTCAACATTTGATCCAAATTCTTATCATGTTCATCACATGTCCAAATTTCCTTATTCAAACTGCGAAGATCCACACACAAACGAAGATCTCCTGTGCCTTTAAGTGATAAAACAATGGGAGAAACCCAAGGTGATGATTCTATGGGCTCAATTATGCGCTTATGAACCAAATCATTCAACATCTCTTTAAGTTTATTCCTATAAGCTAAAGGTACATTTCTTACTTTGTGCCTGACAGGAATAGCTTCGTCGTTTAGAATTATTCTATGTTTGAAATTAGAGTATTTACCTAACGAGTTGACAAAAACTTTAGGAAAAGTTGCTTTAATCCCGTTGACAAACTTCTCATTGTCAACAGAAACCACACTAACAGAGGGAGAAGCATTAGGATCTAATTTAATGCCAAGTTCTTGTTGATGCGGCCAACCTAAAATGGCTACCCCCTTAGTGGCAACATATACCTTCCCTCTAGTTCTTCTTCCTTCAAATTCTATATCTGCCCACATGAAGCCTTCAAGATCAATTTTGTGGCCAGAATACCCACCAGGTTGAATATCAGGCGGAAACAATTTCTTCGTACCTCAAAGCTCATTGAACAATTTCTTCCCAATAATACTGTACCAAGCACAAGAATCAACCATCAAGTGAACAGGTTTGTCATCTATTCTAGCAGTACAAGTGGGAAAACTCTTGTGATCAGAATCACTAACCCCAAGTACAGAATTTAATTCATAAGGAACTTCATCTTCTTCATAAGTGATGTAATTAACCTTTTGAGAAGACCTGTATACTTTACTAAAATGACCCTTTTTTTTTTTACATCTCACACATACTTTGTCCCAAGCAGGACAACCTTTATAGTTACCAACATGGTTGGTACTACCACACCTGTAGCAATATACAGTGTTTCTTTTGACATAAACTTTGTTCTCTAATGCTTTCTTTTCAACATCTTTCTTCGTGTAGGTATTCAAACTGTTTTTTGGTCCTGTTTGATTTTTTACTAGAGAAACTTCTGGTTCAATATTTTGCACTTTGGTATTTTGACTTCTAATTTCTGTTATAAATTTCTCAGACTGTTCAATACCTTTAGCAATATTAATGACAGCACTAAGAGAGGATTCTGTACCTAACCATAGTCTTTCTTGTATTTTTTTTACTTTTGGTCTTCATCATTATTTTATCTCTAAGTACTTGTTCAAAAGTGATGGTTTCAAATGCACAAGAACTGGCTAAAGTACGTAAAGCAGATACATAATCCTCTATAGATTAGTCTTCCTTTTGTGCACGTGAATACAATTTGAATCTTTCGATTACTACGTTGATCTTTTTCCCAAAACGAATTTATTTGTCTAGTGGCTTTTTCAAAAACATCCATATCACCAGCATCTTCGAAAGGAGGAAGATTATTAAATTCTTTCAAACCTGCACCTCCCAAACAATGCTTAAGTAAAGCTAGTTTCCTTTTCGTAGAGCAGTCTTCTTTTTCAAGAACATCAACGTACGCTCAAAACATAGGAAACCAAAGCTCCCGTTCAATATTAGGCTCACCTGCAACTTGTAGAAAATGTGGAGGTGCAGCAATATTAGCCATGTTGAAACTCTCGTAAATAATGTCTCTAAACTGAATAAATAAGCAACAAAAAAAATGTCAATTAAATAGAACTGTAAATAATCGGGACTGTAAATAAGTGTAGTAAAACAACAAACAGGAAAGGTGTGTACATCTCCATGATGCACAAACAGCCACTGAATAGACAAAGAATGGTGTGCGCATCACCGTAATGCGCAAATACTAGCTGATGAATAGGCAAAGAATGGTGTGCACATCACCGCGGTGCACAAATACCAAAATGCACACGAAACTAAATAGATTAAAATGTATTGTATCCACCGATGGTTTAAACTGAATCGAAAGTGTAGAATCCCACGAAGATCTCAGTGAGAGAACAAGGTGTGTGCATCACCGCGATGCACCAACAGTGTAGACTTCAACTTAACTAAGATGGCCGCCAAGCGTCGTAACGTAGCGTCAGCACGTACTCTGAACGACTGACGTCAATTCCTGAGGTCATAGAGCAGACCTCCGAGTGCTGAGGAGTGCGTGTGCAGAAGGGTGTGCGTGGTGACCGAGAGCGTAAAGACTCAGCACGAGGAAGAGCGCGAGCTGCTAACGGTCCGTTGTACCCAGAGAAACTGAACATCCCCAAATAGAAGAGAAATTCTCAATCCTACCAGACCATGACCGGTTCAGGGGAACAACGCGACACCAACAGAGTGCACCGCAGCACCTCCACGGAAAGGACAGTTGAAACAACGATGCTGAATTGAAGATAAAGGTGAGTGCTGCCTTCTTCCTTCTCCCACTCGTCGCCAAATTCGTGAAGTAACGAGAGTATACAAGTTGGTTCGGAAGAGAAGATTTATTGTATAGAAGGACAACTTATACATCCACCAGCAAAAGCCGCCTAAGCCAGCAACCGTCTTCTCCTGCTCCCTGTCCAAGTCCCCCAACATTCTCCCCGTGACAGCCTAACATTCCACAATGACATAACTAAGAACACTACACAAACCTTGTCCTACCCCACATCTGGTTCTTGAAATGTCTTTCCTTCCCCTGTCAAGGCTCCAAGATGTCTGAGATAACAAAAGGCTGGTGTCAGGATTCTATGTGTGTGCTGGAGGCACACACATAGAATCCTATCTAACTCTCCAGCTATTGTGACAGCGGCACCTCTCCTGGGCCTCCCATCGATCTCTGCACAGCGCCAAGATACTCCCGCGGAGTGATAGTTGCGCTTTAGAAATCACACTTACAATACAATACAATACAAGCCATTTGAAGTGCAAGTGGGGCAGGACACAGCTCTGTCCCCAACAACCCTGGTAGGATGGACCATCCTGCCCACACTTCGTCCACTTTGTGTTACTGCCTTGATGCAATACACAAACCACAACAGCATAGCCATTTACTGTCATGTGATTCAGGACACTGGCAGATGGCACAAATGGTTAGGACAAGAAAATGCCAAATTTCTAAGAGTGGCATTTGCAGGCTTGTGACTTAGGGGCATATGTAGGTAAAACGGGTATTGTGATTCTCAAATTGCGATTTTTAGGGAATCGCAATTAGAGAATCGCAAAACGCAATGTAGGTAGGATTAGCAAAATATTTTGCGAATCCCACATATTCCTTATTTGCGAATCGCAAATTGAGATTCGCAAACAAGGAATACCTTCCCATTCATTCCTATGGGCTAGAAGGCCCATAGGAATGAATGGAAAGACATTCTCAATTTGCGATTCCCAATTAGAGAATCGCAAATTGAGAATGCAATTTCAAGGTTGCAAGGGTGTCAATAGGACACCCTGTTGCACCCCTGAAATAAGTATGTGTGCACATGTGGCGCACATACATGCGCTAAGGGCGTGTATGTGCGCCACATGGCACTTTGAAAGATGCAAAAAGTGCATTTTTCAAAGAAATCGCAAATTACCACCAACCTGAAGTTGGTGGTAATTTGCGATTCCTTAAGCCAAAATTGCACAACTTGGGTGCTTCCTACATTGCATTTAAGGAATCGCAATTTGGGATTCCTTAAATGCATTTGCAAAATAGGGAATCGCAAATTTTGCGATTCCTTATTTTGCGAGTGGGTTTTTCTCTGCTACATAGCACACTGCCCAAATTGCGATCGCAAACGCTGAAATTCTGCGAATTTCAGCATTTGCAATCGCAATTTGGCTTCCTACATATGCCCCATAATATCCAACTTAACCGTTAAAGAGGAGTTTAAATTATAATTCATTTGAATGTAAACAGCATAACTATCTGCCACCAATCCAAAGCTATCACTTATTAAATGTAATAAAGTAGCCCCCCCTAGTGTTAGCCAATTAGAGAGAGAGGCCGTACAGCAGTGAAAAATGACTTTAGGAGTTTTTCATTGTCAGGACATGTAAAATTAAAGTACACATGTCCTACTTTTTAAATACAATGCATCCAGTCCTATGAGCCTTTAGGCCTACCTTAGGAGTGATTTAGAAGTATTAACAAGCATTTGCAATGCAACAGGTCTCGCATTTACCCGAGCTTGAGCTATTGGCATTGTAAATAACAAGGCCTTTTATTTAGGTTTTGATTTTTGAAATATAAATAAAACGCATTGTCATTTACAATGCCAATAGCTTAAACTCGCGTAAATGTGAGACCTATTGCATTGCAAATGCTTGTTGTTACCAGTCATTGGCACATGCATTTTCATCCTTGCCTGATCTGTCGACGTTCCATTTATAACCAAAAAATATTCCACCAGTTTATCTCCTCATGTTCTGTATTTTATGTTAACTGAGCTATCTGACACATGCGGGTGATCCAACATCCTTAAAATTATTAGCGGATTTTGCTTCAACCACAACCATAAAGGTTTTCTAATTGAGCATTACTAACCCTAATGCTGCCTAGGCGAGACCTACAAAAATATGTTTTGTGGCGCTAAGAAAGCAGTTTATATTCACTTTATGCTGTGTGAAAAGCATATTTGAGGAAGGTTCTTAGCAATGTATGGTTTACCACATTTTGGAAATCAAGCATTGGTTTTGTAGCCATGAATACAAATTAGAGACTGAATATTTTTTACATTTTGCATTTTTTCCATCAGGGAGCAATCTACAAGGAGGCAGTGCCACCTATAGCGCCACCTTAAGTTTAAGATGTGGTTACAAATATATGGATCTGGGGAAAAAGAGTGTGTGTGTGTGTGAGAGAAAGAGAGAGAGAGAAAGAGCGAGAGAAAGAGCGAAAGAAAGAGAGGGAAAGAAAGAGAGGGAGAGAAAGAGAGGGAAAGAAAGAGAGGGAGGGAGAGAGAAAGAGAGAGAGGGAAGGAAGGAAATAGAGAGAGGGAAAGAAATAGAGAGAGTGAAAGAAATAGAGAGGGAGATAGGGAAGAAAGAGAGGGATAGAAGAGAGGAGAGGGCAAGGGAGAGAGAGTGAAAGAGCAAGAGAGAGTGAAAGAAAGAGGGGAGGAGAGAGCGCAGTGGGACAGCAAGAAAGATGGAGAAAAGTCGTTATGGAAGAAGCGAGGGGGGAGAGAGAAAGAGGGAGAGAAAAAGAAAGAGAGAGAGAGGTGGGGAGAGAGAAAGAGAGAGGTGGGGAGAGAGAAAAAGAGAGAAGGAGGGAAGGAAAGAGGGGAGAGAGAGAGAGAGAGAGAGGGGGAGGGAGAGAGGGACAGAAAAAGAGAGGGAGAGAAAGAGGGAGAGAAGAGGGAGGGGGAGAGAGAGAGAGAAAGAAAGAGAGAGGGGGAGAGAGAGAGAGTAGAGCGAGAGGGAGAGAAAGAAAGGGAGAGAAAGAGAGGGAGAGAGAGAGGGGGAGAGAGAAAGGGAGAGAGAGAGGGAAAGAGAGAGGGGGAAAGAAAGCGAGAGTGGGAGAGAGAAAAAGAGAGAGAGAGAGAGAGAAAGAAACAGAATGAGAGAGAGAGAGGGAAAGAAAGAGAGGGAGAGAGAAAGAAAAAGAGAGGGAGAGGGAGAGAGAGAGAGAGAGAGAGAGACAAAGAGCGAGACTTCACGTGCCCTAGTCCAATGGTACCTTTGCTGACAAATGTGGATTAATTTTAGTACATGAACCACACTTTTTCACTTGCAGCCTTGGAATGGAGTAGTCGGCATCGTTCTCTGAGAGCCGCTTGCCACTGAAAGTTAATTTCCCCTCTCTACACTGGCATGCTGAGTGCTGCGCTGAGAGAGAATAAGAAGGCTGGTGTAGGCACAGCATTGCTAGTGAAGCAGGAAAATTGGTTTTTAACTACCGTTCATGGCGCCCAGGCCCTTTACGATCCGGGCGAGGGGGCAGAACAAAGGGAAAGGAAGCGCTTCTACTAGATGAAGTCACAACAGTGAATAGCTGGAATCCGATCTGGCTATTCAAAGTAAGGCTTCCAGCTGAAGCCATATGCAATTCAAAGCACCGACTGGATTCCAAGTCCTAAACTGAAATAATGGCAAACCAGAGTCCCGAGCACAGCAGACCATCTGTGCGGTAAAGAGATAGCTCGTGACTTGGCTCCGCCATTAGGTCAAGAGCGGCTGCCACGGATCACTATAACCCCCCCCCCCCCATCCCCTGTCCCCCCTAAATCAATTCAAACTTTTCAATTGTTCTGCCTCGCCCAAGATCACACTATTGTGTTCGAGCGGGGACGCCGCAATTTGAACTCAGGTGAGGTCTCCCGTTACCACTCCGATTCACTATAGCCCAGCATTACATGAGACGAGCATGTGCACACGATCACAAACAGCACACGGGCTTACCCTTCGCTGGTACTGGGGCAGTGACTTCCCCTCTGATTCCAAACACAGCTGCGCCGTCAGCAAGAGTCCCCAAGTCACAAAGTGTGAAGCGTGCATCCTTGTTTACCATGCAGTAAAATTAAAAGTACGTGTTATTCCTCATTGTGATCTGCACAACTCGAAATGGAGGGAGTGTGGGGGGTAAATTCACCATCGGGAAATTCCCCACGGTGCAGGCTTTTTCCCCAAGATAATTTGCCTGCCAGTATTCCCACTGCAATTGAGTTGAGGGCCCAATTGCTTTCTTCAAAGTATATAGCATGTTCAGAGCCGTTTTATTAGTTTTAAAAAGTATCTGTGTAACATATTGTTGTTTTCACACCTTTATGGTGAAATGAAAACTTTGTAAACTTTGCTAAGATGCAAAGATTTGTTTCGAGATTCCCAAAGGATGTGAATTTCTGACAGGCTTAGCTTGAGTTTGTGGATGACTCATTGAGTTGAGCACTCGCTGCTAAAATGTGCTGTGATGTATAGTTCAGTAGTTGATACCTTGGAAAGACCAACTCAGAATCCCACCCTGCCAAGGTCGGGAAAGTAAGTGCCATGCATTGGTAACATTATCCCTTTATTTGCAGCGCTTAGAAACCGCGGAGGCGCTTTATAAAAATATTGTATTATTAGTTTGAGTATGCCGAAGGTCAAATAAACGCTGGCATTTGCTGAATGTGGTTTTTCCTCTTTACAGTGTGGGAATCCTGACTGCGCCGGCCACCGCTCCCTCACTCCGAGCAGTCTCTGTTGCTGGTTGAAAGGGTCCGACCGCGCCACTTCAAGCGGGCAGAGGCCACGGGAGCAAGGTGTTCTTCGTCACGCATGAAGTGTGACAGTCACACGAACGCATATTTGTCTCAACCTCTGCCATGTGCCGCTGGCTCCACCCGAGACACACGTTTCCAAATAATGTTGGATGGCATGCGCCTTCCTAGTGAATACAACTGTCATAGAAAAATCACCTAACACTCGACACGTTAGCCTCTAAATTGTGTTTTTCAGATTTTTTAAAAGTATGCAAAAAAATAAAAAACGTCATTGTGCCACAAATTAACAAAACACGTTCCTGATATGTCATGCTTGGTGTCGCCCTGTTTGTTCATGCTGAGTGCTGCGCTGAGAGGGAATACGAAGGCTGGTGTAGGCACAGCATTGCTAGTGAAGCAGGAAAATTGGTTTTTAACTACCGTTCATGGCGCCCAGGTCTCTTACGATCCGGGCGAGGGGGCAGAACAAAGGGAAAGGAAGCGCTTCTACTAGATGAAGTCACAACAGTGAATAGCTGGAACCCGATCTGGCTATTCAAAGTAAGGCTTCCAGCTGAAGCCATATGCAATTCAAAGCACCCACTGGATTCCAAGTCCTAAACTGAAATAATGGCAAACCAGAGTCCCGAGCACAGCAGACCATCTGTGCGGTAAAGAGATAGCTTGTGACTTGGCTCCACCATTAGGTCAAGAGCGGCTGCCACGGATCAATATAACCCCCCCCTAAATCAATTCAAACTTTTCAATTGTTCTGCCTCGCCCAAGATCACACTATTGTTTTCGAGCGGGGATGCCGCGATTTGAACTCAGGTGAGGTCTCCCGTTACCACTCCGATTCACTGTAGCCCAGCGTTACATGAGACGAGCATGTGCACACGATCACACACAGCACACGGGCTTACCCTTCGCTGGGACTGGGGCAGTGACTTTCCCTCTGATTCCAAACACAGCAGCGCCGTCAGCAAGAGTCCCTAAGTCATAAAGTGTGAAGCGTGCATCCTTGTCTGTGCCGCAGCAGCAGGAAGGCAGCAAAAATACAACCAGTGGTGCGCGCGCACCACAGAGGAGCGGAGGGCGAGGGAGCCTGTCGTCTGTGCCGCGCGCTGATGCGCGTCCTAGACACGGACGGGAATGGGCGGAGCAAAGGCGGGACATGCGCCCGGCTTTGCCCAATTCCGTGCTGTCTTTCTTATAAAGACGCACGCAAAGCCCAATAGCCGGGGGAAAAACGAAAAGCACACGCACGAGCATGTGCGATTCCTAGGTCAGTTTATAAACCCCCTACATGAGGTCTTGTGCTACGCACTGCAACGCTAGGCGCAAGACCTAAAAAGGAATATATAGGCCTGGCTGGGTCGAAATGGCAGTTTAAAAATGCATTCTGGGTTCAGTAGCATGCCTGAGAGATGTTTTAAAAGACTACTTTTGTGGGTGGCACAATGAGTGCTGAAGGCCCACTAGTAGCATTTAATTTACATGCCCTGGATATATATATATAGTACCATTTACTAGCAACTTACAAGTCGATTAAATATACCAATGATGTATGCCAATTGTACCATGTTTTAGGTAAAGAGCACAAGCCCTTTACCACTGGTTAGCAGGGAAAAAATGCAGAGAGTCCTAAGGCAAGAAATAAGGAGAGACCATACAAAAAAGGGTCAGGTCCAAACATGGTCACAAGGAGAACAGGAAAAACTGCATTGCTCAGTTTTCCTTCTCACTGGACTACAGAATAAGTGCCCAGTACCTTTAAAGCTATCCTCCATGCTGCTGCAGGGTTTATCTCAAATTGCTACAAACATGACCACATCACATCAGTTCCCTCCTCCTTAAGATGTCTCTCTATATAGACCGGATGCATCTTTAAAACTGGAAGCTTAACATACAAGAAATAACGGTGGTTCACCTGGGTAATTCAATCTTTATTATTAATTCTGTAATAGGTCACTGTTGCTGTGTTCAGGGATTAATTGGGTACTTAGTTCACATTTTTATTTTCGTTGTTTTTATCTATCCTTTAGTGTTGCCTATTTGTAAGCATTGATCATTTAGGGTTCCCCACTTGGCAGGCTCACTTTATTTTAATACTATACATTTTAATTCATGTTTATAGTCTCAGGCTGTGTTGGTTGAGGCTATCCCAAATGAACCGCAGTTATTTGTTGATATATAATTACCCTGGTTTTTAGAGTTACAGGGCTGACCTCATAAGTTCATATTATTGCTCAACATACAAGGGCTCCATCTAATACTTTTCAGAAGCCGACTATCTCCTGGGACTTACCATTACAGATCCACCGGTTCAAAAACAGATCCTCCATTGATCAATTTTTCTCAGGCCATAAACTTACGGAACTCTTTGCCAGTCTCCTTTAGAATCTTTAACTCTTAAGCAGCACTCTGAAAACACACATCCCAAAGTCATCCCTTGATACAGAATATTTTATTAGTATATTTTGAAATGACCATGTGACCCTTTTAGAGCTGTACAGAGCATGTAACATAATGACTGTTGATCTTCAGCATATTTAAAGGAACACACATGCAAACTCTTGTTATGCATTTAGGGGCCTGCTTTTGCATGCACTAACTTTTGGAAATGTAACACAATTAAACTTAAAGCTCTCTTTCTATCCTGCCATCTGTGTTGAAAGAACTATGTAACTCTCATATCATTGGTTATATATTGTATTATGAGCTGGAACTAATATTGTGAGGAGCTCTGCCTCTCCTACCCTGGTGGCCTGTTCTCATTAACAGAAAACTTCAAAAATAAATAAATACATGTCATTCCTCAAAAGAGGACACTCAAATATAAGCATGTGGATAGTAGCCTTACCAATTGTCACTATTGGCAATACATTATCAGAATTAACTGTTCATAGATCCATAATCATGCATTCCCCTGTAGAACATGACATTAAAGTACAGGTGCAAGTAAGTAAATGTTTTAAATGGCTGTCCTAGATTAAAAAAAAAAACTATAGAATGCTGTAGCCAGTCAACCAGTCTGCCTTGTAAGTGTATCAAATCTTACATCGGAATCAAATGAGGAAACTTAGCACAAATTTCCTGAGTGGCTGATTGAGTTCTAGATGCGGAATGTAAGAGGTTTCAGAACTAATACAGTGGTTCTTGGTTCAAGAGCCCAGAAGTCCAAGAAATGTAAATGGCATGGGATATCCATTAATCTAATGACCCACTGTTGTTGGCATAAGATACAAGATACATCTTATCTGAGATATAAAGGTTCCTCGAATGCTATGGTAAACCTCCTATGCCTCCCTAAATAGGAGTCAGAAAGTAATTTATGTATTGGCCCTTTTCTATAGTGTACCAGGACTACAGGGCGCTTTACAAAGAACTATCAATTTACACTGCAACAGACAGGAGTAACATTGAGCAAAACAATGACAGTGAACACAGGAGCAGTTATGGAGGACCATGCAGAGACAGCACAGATATTGGTAAACATTAAGTCAACTGCTTGTGCAATTAAGGGGGTAGGAGAGATCGGTTTTAGTTCAGGTAGCATTGGACGAGGTGGGTTTTACTTGTTCCCAGAACGGGTGTAGTGCGAGTTTAGTTCTAATGTCTGGGTGGAGTGATTTCAAGGCTGAGATGACAGCGCCATAGAGGTGTTTCTGTGCCTGAGGGGTTTTGAAGCAAGAAACTTTCAGCTGCGGGGTTTTATAACTTCTGAGATACTTTAGTCCATCTGAAATACTAGTGCAATTGACTAAATAAGAGAGATTTCTCCCACTTTATAAGTGAGGCACCACAATTTGAAAATAATTCTTCCTGGGATTTGAAGTCAATAAAAATCTCGTCGAGGTCCAGAGTGAAATACTTGCGTGTTCAGTGGCGCAAGTGAGGTTTGTGAGGCACCAGCAGGTACCAAACTTGGAGATGACTAAAGCTTGTCAAGCAAGGACAGATTTTGTCTCTCATACCCATTTATCACGGTCTTCAAATATCAGGGATGTCGTCTAATAACAGGAATGTCACCAACGCAGTATCAGCGATAGACAGAAATACGTCAAGAATGGTCGCAAGTTGAGGGCAAGCACCATTGTAAGAGTGTCACTGTTAGGCCTGTCAGCCTTAGGCTGGTCTTCCTCAAACTTTCTGCCTTCTCCCCTTCTGTTTAGCTGAAGACATTTTTGTTGGCTTTGGGACTCTGTGAGCTTTATCAGGGCTGACCAGAGCTTAAGTGTTTGTGCGCACTACCTAAAACATGTTAAAGTTGGTTTATTTAGTATACATAGAAGTACCTAGTAAAGTGGCATACCATATACCCAGATCTGGTAAATTAAATGCTACTAAGGGGCCTGCAGCAATTATTGTGCCGCCCACTTAGCCCCTTACAACGTGTCCCCAGTCTGCCATTGCAGCCTGTATGCAGTTTTAAACTGCCTATTCAACTTGGCAAAATAAACCAATTGCCAAGACCAAAACTCCCTTTTAATACGCATGTCACCCCTAGGGTAGGCCCTAGTCAGCCCAGAGGGCAGTGTGCATTGTATTTAAAAAGTTGGACATGTACTTTTACGTTTTAAATGTCCTGGTAGTGAAAAACTCACAGGACTCGGGACAGAGAAGGCTCCAATCATCTTCAGCCCACACCTGTACCCAGCCTTAGTGAGTCCTGAACCTCCAAGTGGTGCCTCTCCAGTCCTGGGCCCAAGAAAGTGGTGCTAGTTGTGCCCAAAAAGCCTAATCCATACTTGGGATTTTTTGGCCAAAAAGTGCCCTGAGCACCGAGAGGAGACTGGGACCTACCAGCTTGCAGATCTGCCCAAGGTGCCTCTACGGTTGGCCTGACTTAGGGGTAGCTCCCATTGCATTCTTTGCTGCAGCCGCAAATCCTGTTCAGCAGGTCCTCGCAGAAGGGGTATCTGACCTATTGGAACCCTTGTCGGTTTTGACCTGCAGCTTCATTGCACTGGAGATTTTCGACTTCCAAAAAACAGACTAAGTCCGAACATAAAAATCTACGCTGTGACTTCATCCACCAGCACCCCACCACAATGTCTCCTCCTCGGATACCGCCGACTGCCTTGCACCGCTGATCTTTACCATCTCAAGACATTTTTCTAAAAATGTCTTTCAAGTCCAAAGGTAAGCTCTATCGCAGTCAGCCATAACTTTTAAATTTGCCCTAGATGCCATTGTTGGCGCTTTGAGCTTTAGGCACATTAAACTATAAAAACTCATTACTCCAGAACTACTGATTGGATTTTTGTCATTTTAGCGCCAAATAATGTATTAAAATGTACTCAATTTTTCTAAATTGGTGCTGGATTTTTCTTGTGTTGTGTCTTCACTCTGTAACTGTTTAAGTGCTCCACAAATACACATTGCCTCCAAGTTAAGCCTGCCTACTTTTGTGACAAGCTATTAGACGGTTAAGCACAGGTTAATTCAATGGCTTTGTGTGGTTCAACCTGACAAGGATTGTGGCTGTTGCTTGAGAAGGGCTCACATCCTCCTCAACCCAATTTCTCAGTCAGCATTACTATGCCTCAATGGATAGCCACAATTATATCATTAAGTCAAGGACGGCTCATTGTTTCACAGAGGATAGCCAAAGTATATTGGCCACTGTCATGCAGTAGTGTAAACTGGCAAAATCCACATTTTAAGGGGCTTGGCTGGTTCTGGCTCACCACCTTTTGTCCTCGACACTCTATTTGTGCCCCTTGTCTATGCAGGGGGTTGTGTACTTGTTGGTGCACACAAGAAATATCTAGTATGTTAGGATTCTAGAACAGGTCCACTGCCAAAGGTGTGAACTGGAGTGGGCTGCTCGGAGCCTCCAGCTAGTTGAAGGTCAGCTTTAAGGTCATCCTTTCATGCATTCTCATCTGCCCCTCACACCTCTCCCATTGCAGTCATCACCCCTCATCCTTCTCTTTGCGGTCTCCGACCTGTTCTAGGTCTTGCCCTTACCAGTCCCTGTAACCAGCTCTCTACAGTCCCACACTTAAACGACTGAAACAAAAAAGACTGAACACTTGTTTTTTCTGAACCATATATAGCAAAAATATTTTCTTATTTCTATACAGCGCCTTTTTGCAGTTTCTAGGTGCAGCAAATGACATATGGTACTGTTATCACATTTCGTCGAACGCTCTTTATAGACCTTCACAAGATTGAAGGCCGAGTTGCTTTTGCCGTAACTCGCAAGTCACAAAGGATGCCCTCCGATAGTAATGCAACAGTGTGGTAATCTAACCAGATTTCAGTATGTTTGGTTCAGAGATAAAGCTACTTTCGTCTAGAAATTTAGGAAAGTGTCACATTAAATCTTTTCTGACCCCAATCAGGTTCTCAATTCTGGCATAAAGCTTGCACTGACAATGACAGCTTTATTAACTACACTTCTGTTAGTGGGACAAGTTCTCTGCAGGAGCGTCTGCTTTCCCCAAAACGAATTTCAAACTAAAAACTGTGCATACAAGGGCAGGGTCTGCTGTTGACCAATATGACTATTGTTAACAAGCGTGCCGTGCCGTCTCGAAACACCAAATATTTTAAATGTCAACCTTTATTGGTGCAGAACACGAGTGTACTGAGCCACGTCAAACTCTGTCATGGATCAGTTCATCGATTTATGAATGCAGAACGGCATTGGAAGAGCGCCTTTTGAAATGGCAGAGCACAGCGGTTTCCTTTGACCCAAAAGCACAGGTCTTAGAATGGACAAAAAGTGGTCACTCAGAGGGTCCATAAATGCCAGCAGCCCATGTGTGTGAAAGATCTGAAAAAGCTGGTGCATTGAGAGGGATGATAGAATCAGAGTGTGCTGGACTGAATTTTGAATCAACTGACTGATGTGGGACACAGCCAAGTCATACTAAATCCAATCCAACCTCACACAATAAGGCCAACAACCCACCTCCTGTGTCTTAAACAGCGAGTGACCACCAGGCAACATAAGTTGTGGCTGTAGCTTGTCAACCAAGAGGCCTGAGATAGTGCTCAAAGAAGCAAAACAGACATAGGACTATACGATGAGCTGAGGGCAAAATAGATTATGGTACAGTTGATCCATACCATGGAGACTGCACAAGGAGACAGCACACTTGCACAAGGAGACAGCCCACTGTCACCTACGTTTGCCTTAATGATTGCTCCCACAAGCAGTGATATCTTACAAGGCGTAAAAGGTCCCCATGTTAGAGCTTGAATCTCAAAGAAGCAGAAGCCTCAATACCTCCACCGCATTTATTTCAGCTACTTGTGTGCTCAACATTTAAACTTAAACAATTATTCATTTAAATGTCTCTTGAAACGTTCAGAAGCGCTCCGAATCTACCCAATCCAAAAATCATTATCCCACGCAAGAGGGAATCCCTAATAGTTGCTTTACACTCATTACTGTTCTGATTGGAAGCAATGTCGCTATCAAATGCCTACAAATTTCAGCGGTGTCAGATTCCTTGGACTAGTCCTCTTAGTGGACACAAACTTTGCACCATCTGCTACAAAAGAAGAGAAGTGACACTTTTCCAGAATATGTTCCGCCTCTGCTTTAGTGGAGCAAGTGCCTAGGGCTACGTACACTTTGCAAATGAGCATTGATCACAGAACACCTCCATTTAGTTCATCATCCTGATTAATTATTACAGCGTGGTTCAGGGCTTTAAGTGGGAAAAAAAAACTGGGGGGTGCTCTAAAAGGGGCGGGGCAAACCTCAAAGGGGTGTGGCCTATCTAAGTAGGGGCATGGTCTAAATAAAGATAACTAGTGTAGCAGTACCCCCTGCTCTGAAAAGCTGTCAACTCTAGGACTCCTCAGAGTGTCATTAGATTTGGAATTCCCTGCTCAGGCATGCTCTCTCCCCTCCTAAGAAAACATGCCTCTGTCAGAGACCCACCCACCCCCTTCTTTTTAAAAAAACTTCGCCGAAGCAGTGCTTTGCGGAAAGGCAATCTGCAAATGTGGGCCAGTTTTTTTTAGCGTGCCCCGGACGATTTTTTTATTCCAATCCAACCCTGCTGACCTGCAGTAAACTGCGTGGTGGAAAGGTCTATTTTCAAAACCGCTTTTAGGAAGCAGTCACTTTACCTGAAAGAAAAAGCTCAAGGGTAACACGTCCTCTTTCATCGTATATAGTACTTTAGAAGTTGTCATTTGCTCAAAATAAACCCTAAATTTTCTTGCGTGACACTATCCTATTTTTTAAAAATCTCAACTGATTTTGTGGTTTGGTGCTCAGACCAGACTAGTTCTGCAGTGCTCCGCACCGTCCTATCTGGTTACGTCTAGTCTATCAGATAGGTCCAGTTCACATAACGTTTCTAAAAAGGTATCTTATCATTGGAATGAGGTTTTTTTTAAAAACATGGCGTCCGTTCGGTACCTACATAAACTGGAAAATCCGGACGGGGTGAACCCAAATGCCAATGTTGAGAGCTCTGCCGGCCTCGGGCATATGCGCGATACTCAACTCAGAAACTGGCAATTGAAGAGGTACCTCAGAATCGGAGGACCGAAGTGGACTTTAAAGGAAGACCTTATGATTGAGCTCAGGCGCGCAACGCCCATTGGGTTCAAAGGGCTTTAGCCCCCCCCCCACCTCCCACCCCCCTGTCGTGTGTGGCAGCCCGGGCTGAGACAGCTTCCCGGGCACACACACAGCAGCACCCGAGTACTTCACAGGTCTTTAAAAGACCATTTGCATGTTAATGATTGTTTGTCGTTTTCTCACCCCTTCTTAGAGCCCCTGCATCTCCACACTTCCTATTACTGGAATAATGAGCCACCCCCCACCCCCCCACCCGAAATTGTTCCTTAGCCCCTCCTGAAATTTGGCTCTAGTTGCGCTTCTAATCGAGCTGGTGTGGGGATGCCAGGGGTACTGGGAGCACATTAGCTTAATTTGCTTAAGTATGTGTGTAACATTAGTCCAAGAAAAAAAAAAAAAGAAAACGGACTACCTCTGCGAGGCCTGAAAATAGAGCCCGATAGAGACCCGTTTCGAGGCCCCCTGAAAATAACTGCCGGTGCTCAGACCCGGACAGACCCGGCCCACTTAAAGCCCTGGCGTGGTTCCCTAATACCACAAAGGAGAATGCATGAGAAAAGCGTTCACTTTTAAAAGGCAAGCTAATAGTACATCTTTATGCTGTGGCGATACAAGATTTCAGAGCCACAGGTGAAATATCTTTTGCTGTTTGGGCAGTCCCTTTCCCCTCGCCACAAGACTGTTTTTGAGGACATTGGATGCACTTTGGCACTTTCTAGTAGCCATTTTTGGTTTTACCATAAGGGTGTTGATGACAACAGTCCTATCGCAGCGCCAGCCCTCCCTTCAAGAGCATACATCTGGGATACTCGGCATAACAGCATAGCTGAAATTTTGAAACTTTCAAAGTTAGCAAAGTGCAGAGCCCTGAACAATTGTTTGTGCGGCAACCTATATAACAAAAGTGAGAATAATTAAAAACAGTTCCATCTTCCACATTGAAATGTGGAGAAAACGTATTTTTCTGCTAATCAAGTAGTGTAGAAAGAGCAAAATAGTGTAAAATCACTTTGTGGCATGTTTGCCCTGGTGCATATTCAGTTAGCACCATACCTTATCACACAAGTGGGAAAAATTATGCTTGCTGAGTTACCCTATTTAGTATGCTTTTTGTATTTACATTTTTTGCATCAGTGAAATTTTCAGAAAAAGAGCCTTAGGGATCTAGCATTATAAAACTGTGAAATAAAACTAGATTCAAGGTTTCTAAGTAACCAACTCAGCTTCCAGAATTACCGATGTGAACAGCTATACAGAGCAGAGATGTACGGTGTTGTCCTAGATGTTGATCTGAGAATGCAGATATATTCAAAAGGATGTAGAATTGTCCAATTCTCTAGTAATTGTGGTCATAGGTGGTGGACAGGATCTTGACTCTCTTGGATCAGACTGAACTATACTGCCCACCAGTGTTTCTGCTTGGACTATCTAGCAGCCTGAAAAATGCACACACAGAATGCAAGAATACCAGCCTGGCGTTCTCACTTGCAAAGCACAAGTTTACCTTGGCCTGAAAGTCTGCTTCTGCCCCCAGGTTTGCCTATGAGGCGAGTGAACTCCATAGGTGCGACAACAGTTTGAGGAACCAATTAGAGGGAGCTAACACAGCAGCAACTTGGGAGGCCATTCAGATTGAGCTCACTAGTAGTGCAGATGATCGCCCCGCCTCAAGGGCTGGATTAAGATAATCAAATGGTGTAGAAGAGACAAAAGGAGGGGGTTCCCTTCGTTCCTGCCCCGCACAGATGTCCTTATGCCCTATTTGGCGAGGGTTATGTAGGTGATGATAGAGTCATTGCCCCAAGGGGAAGACTGCTATGCAAGAAAAAAATGATTATGTAACTTGTAAGTGGAGTATATAGACGTATCATGAGGGAAAATGGCTTTTACTCCGACTATCTACTGTAAATTGTCTAATTCTGTCTCTGTGAATTTGTCAAATAGCTGGATCAATTGAGCCATATTACTGTGTAACTATACTGTCTTTTCATGAAAAAAAAAATGAAATTTTAACAAAAACAGTCTTGCTTTGCTTATTTGTTTTGTAAATGTTTATTTGTGGAGAACAATTAATTTGTTAAATTTGCCCCCACTTCATAGATCACCTCTAAACTTTTCAGGAAGGAGCTGAGGTGGACTAGATTTTTTTTTTTTTAAAGTTTCGTGATGCCAAAGTTATAAACAAACTACAATATCCATTTCCTATGGAAACATGGTCCTAACAAGGGCTTTAAGTGGGCCGGGTCTTGCCAGTGCTCAGCACCGGCAGTTCCAAAAAGCAGGTGCCGAAACGGGACTTTATCGGGCTCTCCATTTTTGCCCTCACCCTTGGAGTTAAAAAAAAAGCTCAACTTTGCAGCAGTACTACCCCTCACTGCCTTCGAGGTAACTTCAAAGAGACTCCTTTTAGTTCTTTTACAGTCTCATCATTTCAGAACAGAAGTATTGTCAATATTATATGCAACAAAGCCATAGTTGTTGCTTATGTATCTTATGCAACTAACAGCCATTGACAAAGCCAATAGTCCATGGCTTGTTGTAGGTAATCTTACTTATTGCATTATGTATCTGGATTCAATCACAGAAGCAGAAAAATGCCAGTCAGGCGGCACACTATGCTAAGCACAGATTTTTAGCGTACGCGTTTTAAGCCACGCCCTTAACTGTATCGGCCTTGCCCCTTTGAGAGACCCCCCCAGTTTTTTCATCCCACAAAGCCCTGGTCCTAAGTATGTATATGGATGTCTCTCGTATGCTGTAGTAGAAAGGAACTGCTAGGTAAATCCTTCCTTACGTTATTCTTACTTTATTAATGGCACGGACATGAAAAACAAATAATTTTTCCGAAGAGAAAATGGATCAATATCGGACTGTTGCAACAAAACACATTTTAATACATTCAAATCTTAACATTTCACTTCTAGATAGCTAAATACAGTTCTAGCAAATATAGGCACGATACAAACATACATAAAATAGATTACAAAATAACCTCAGAAAAACATAACTGATACTTTGAGTGAAAAAAAGTTTATATTTGTTTGTTTATATAGCACATATTCACTTACATGAAATACATTGGCACTACTAACGAAGTACTCTGGTAACCGCTGCTGAAGAGCGCACATTAAGGACATTAGTGTGGTCTCCAGCAATATGAAGGAATTATTGAGAGAACAGACACGTTTTCAACTTTTTTCTAAATTCTAAAAGCGTCATTTCCAAGCAGGTAGAGAACGGCATAGTTCAGCTGCCTGGAATCTAAAAACACTGCCAGTCAATGTTTTTATTCAGGTCTTCTGATGGCAAATTATGCTTGATTTTGAGATCTTAGGGCATAGAATTAAAAAAGTTACGCCCCATTTGACAAAATGCGTTTGCCACAGTAATCCTGTGGGAAAAAGAAAGCGCACCATCACAGTAGAAACTCATATAACCGGTAAAACAAATGTTCCGTCTTCCTTTTAAACACGAACCAATTCAATAGGTTGCCTGAACTAAAACCAATGATAAATAAATTACACTACCAACCTGCACACAAAGCATAGAAAACACAGAGGAAAAGGGCGACACAATACACTTACTAACAAAATATGAA
Organism: Calotriton arnoldi; assembly: GCA_963921515.1. Classification (NCBI taxonomy): domain Eukaryota; kingdom Metazoa; phylum Chordata; class Amphibia; order Caudata; family Salamandridae; genus Calotriton; species Calotriton arnoldi. The sequence continues at coordinate 74,119 of CAWUFW010000360.1, forward strand.
TGGCTAGATAAACAATTTATCTTATTGATATATATATGACAAAAAGATAACGCAAAGTAATAAGGGCCAATAAATCTAAATTAGAAAGTATAGATCTGTTTTTAAATAGCTACGCATAAAAAGACATCTAGAGCGCATTTTAAAAGAATGCAGATCATGTTTTAATGTTTCATTTAAATGCGTCTACCACTGGATCTCGTTATTTTAGTAATGCAGCAAATAGGCAACTTCTCTACTTACCTATGTTTAGAACACATATATGAATCCTGCACCTTCTTAGACAAAGATATAAACTCTAATACAAGGTAAGCCGATATATTTCAAACAAGAATGGAGCCCTTTGGCTAGATCATCCTATACGCCGACAATTGCAAGCCCTGTGCCTCTTTGGGTCTCAGCTCTTTCCTAAGGACAATGTTTTTCAGTCGCTTTAGGTGTCAGTGTATGAAACGTCCGTCAGCTCTGACATTCGTGCTCAGGGTCCTAGTTTCTTAGCTGCCCAGCGCACAGAAGTTAACAGTGTATGAGCGTCACCTGCCGAGATCTTACCTAAAAACTCCAAAATCAACAAGCAAAACTGAACTACCCACAAACGTGAGATTTCTGGATGGTAAAATGTACTGCAGACATCCCAGGCAGGCTTAAGATGTCACTTGGCAAATTTCCTCCTCAGGCAGCCAATCACGTTTTGTTCAGTCTTTTGGTCTCTTGCAGATCTCAGGCAGATCTCTGGCTTGCAGTGTGTGTAAGTGGATTCCACCAGCCGTCCCAGCCAAGCCACAGAGATGCAGTGGGAGCAGGTACAAACAGAGCCAGACTGGCTATTTTACCACAATGACATTCCCGGGTGGGCTGCAGGCTTTGAAGCTGCATTTAAAGCAAGATGGGCTACCATGGCACCATGCCACTATGGCCCCAATTTAGTCGAAGCCTCCTGCAGTGTGTGACCGTTTCTTTAAGGGACAATATAGTTAACATGTGTTTGATGCATGCCAATATTTATCAAAGATAAAAAATGTACAATCGTAAAACCATTATGGGAAGCGTAAAGGAAAACGTAAAACTAACCCACCGCCCAATTCTTAAATAAAGTCAGGAAAGTGAATTTGCAGGGCGTGCAATGGTGAAAATGTACAACTTTCAGGAATTCATATTTACATTTACAGAAGTAGGCATAGAAACCATTTTCACATGAGCAATTATACATGTGTATTTGCTCACGCAAAAATCTGAACGATTGCAAATGTACTTTCCCTGGACCCTCTTGTCTTCTCACCATGGAAAATGTTTACACCTACCCCCGTTAGGAGTAAATTTCCAATCTTTTCTAGTGTGAGAAGAAATTGGAGAGGAGTTGGTAAATATCCTTAAACATGAACGTTTGTGGGTGTGCTCAGACTCACAGGGCATTTGACCCGTGGAACAACCACTTCCACTACATCCAGCCTCTCTATATAGACCCATGGAATGGTGGCAAAATCAGAGCTAGAATCAAAACCCTGATAAAATGTAAGCCCTAACAATCAAATAGTGGACTAGCTGGTCACTGATCTATTCGGAACACTGCCATAATTTGTCACCTTGGGGCATGGCACTGAAAAAGGCAAGTGGAGTTTTATTTTTACAGGTCAGGCAGATATCTGAAGCATCCTGTCCATTGAACAACTAGATATTTTATAAAATTCCACAACACTGGATGCTTAACAAGATAAATCAAACAAATACAGATAGATGCCCTAAACAGAATAGAAGCCCAGCCACATTCCTGGCTATACTAAGGAAGCGTACAGATCTAGGGAATTACTGGAAACAGGTGAGCAGTAGGTTCAAACTTTCAACTCGACAGGGACTCGAAATGAAGCCAACCACCTGTCTGCTGGGCATAGAGCTCATTAAGGCACAAAAGCAAAATAAGAAAAAGAGCTGCACATTTCACAACAGTATAAGCAAAAATAAGAATAGTCATTCATTGGATGAAAGTGGAATCTCTCACACTAGAGATGTTATCCCCGACAGAAGAAATTCAATTGAAAAAAGTTAGAACAGAAGAAAGACTAGAAGAGAACCTAACACACTGGAGGAAATGTATTGCTAAAATAAACTATAATCACCTGATTCTTTACCATATGACTATGATAAGGGGGAAACTACTTGGTAAAAGCACACAACAAACGGATTAGGATGAGAGTGGACAACTCATGGGTAACTTAGGCTGTGAAAATTAAAGGATGCATCATCTAGCATGTTAGAGAGCGGAAGGAATCCATGACTCAATTGATAATTGGAGGGAAGTCATAGACCGTATACCTCGATAAGTTAAGGTTGAGCATAATGCAAATACAATAAGCTGTGATGAAGAACTATGGAAATTAATAAACTTTGTGTGGAAAAAACTGATATCTTTACTAAAGTTCCAGATAGAAACATTCATAAGATCTCACTCTCAACCACACGAAAATTTAGTTAAAATAACGTTAAGGTCCAAATTCATATTTTAAATCACATTTTTCCACTGCTATCTTCTTTTACACTAGGTTTCAAAACCTAGAGAAAAAAACAATAGTTTATACTTCTGAAGCCTTGAACACCACACTTGACAGAAAAGAAAGCATTGCGGTTTATCATAATTTGAAATTTGACCTAGTATTTGGGGCATCATAAACTGTTGTAGGAAATGCTGTGTCTAGAAGAGGGGCTAGGGAGGAGAATTTAAATGCAATGCGTGAAAAACGTCTCAAGTTTGCTCAAACTAAGCGCAGATCACAGTATCAGGTGAAGAGGAACACGAGTTGTGTTAGGTGAGAACGCTGGAACGCTTGGAGTTAATGCCTTTGGTGAATATGACCTTTAACCCTGAACAGAGACATAGCTGAAAACACGTTGAATACAATTTTAAGAGGGTTTCTGTAATTGCATTTATTTTTTAAATTGGTACACGATTTAAATAATTACAATATTTCTTAACCATCTGGACGACAAACAGTTAAAATGGTGGTCACATTTTATATTACACAAGACGTAAGGTCAGAAAAGGCTTGCCCTTAGCCCTTAGTTCAGCCTGAGAAGCATAGGGCTGAAGCACTCTTGTGGAAGGTGTTCCAACCTACCATGCAATTAGTGCTCCCTAAGGACACCCGCAGGCTTGTGGAATCCATGCCATGTCTTAGCATTAGAAAGATACATTAGAGAGTAGGCCGCTCACAACAAAAACACCGCTGCTGGCACGCTAGGTGGCTGCCAGTCACTGTAAGCATTTACCCAACAGCAGTGCAACAATCCCGTGTGGACCTGCTGCAAGACGGAACTCATCTGCTTTTCTGTCTTCAGTGTGATTGCAGATGTGGCCTTAGGACACTGACTGTCCGTCTGAATACAGAAGTGAATATAGAGAGACACTGTGAGATCACGTGCTCCACGCAGTGCAATTTCAACGACAGCGAAGGGATATGGTGATAAAAGCGATGCATTTGTTTAAGTTGGACAATGCACAGACTCCAAAAAGGCTGAGCTCTAAGTAAAAGAGCAACCATATCCTTGCATAGGGCCATAAAATGATATGGGACTCCTATTTGTGAAACAGGGTCTCAATTATTGGAAAATGCACTGTGCCACTAAATAAAAACAAAAATCAGTAGTTTTATACATGTTGCACCCAAACTCCCTAGTACTGCAGGGTACTGATTTTAATATGCAGTGTGGTACATAGTTTTGGATATCCGATTATAAATCTAGGGCAGGACAAGAATACAACAAGCACGGGCAAAGCAAATAGGTCTTGGCACTCCGAGAGCTATTGGTATTGTGAATGTCAATGTTTTTTAACCACATACATGAAAAGAAGGCATAAAACACAGGGAACATGTCTTTACAGCTGACTCTGCCTGGTACATATGCTGCCGGATTAGAACTGAACCTAGGTGTAAACTGAGCTTGGTATGGTGGAGAAGTGCTTCACAGAGCGATAAGTGTAATAAAAGGCAGGTAGATGGGTGGGGAAAAGGCAAACACAATTCTAGGGCGTGGGGAGGGAGGGTAGATATTAAACGGAGGGGTAGAGGCGTGCAAGAGAAAAGCAGCAACAGGTATAATGGAGATGGTAAAAGTAACATTACAGCTGCAACCAGCGTAGAAAGGAGGCATAAAACAGTGGGAACATGCCTTTACAGCAGACTCAGCGTGTGTTGTTTTTCCTTCATGCATACTAATAACCGTAGGATAAATCCGAGTGCCTTTCCCTTACATTCATTTGGTTATGTATAGCATTGTGGAGGTCCTTCTACTTGTATCAACACGGTAATGAAGGGTAAATGTATTGTGTACAGCTGAATTGCTAGAGGGCGCTCAAATGTTGGAGAAGAACTGCTTTGGATCTTGAAGTAGAAGTTAACTAAACTGCTGACCACAGAGGGATGTGTCCTCCGGTCACTACATGTTTGTGATTCCTGACACTGTAGGCTTTGCAGTCTGTTTGTATTGCACCACCTTGAAAAAGCACACACACAAGCTGCAGATTGTAAAAGAAAAAAAGCAGACATGATTCAGACTCTAAAAGTTGCACACTGTGAAAAATGCACTGCTGCAATGAGATCACTTTTTTTCTCTTGTTGAGGAACTCGGTGTGAAAGGAAAATGCAAAGACTCTGGGCTGTGAGCGATTGACTGGAGCACACTGTGCGGATTAGTGGATTCAAGTTCAGGAAATACTGCTGTACGCTTTATCAGCAGGCCAGAATAATAATAAGTAATAACAAGCAGTGACGGGGGAGTGAGACAGGGCAAGCAATGAGGGACGTAGGGAGCAAGCAAGGAGGGGGAAAGCAGCAATGAGGAAGTGGGTGGGGGAAGGATCAAGTAGCGAAGCGGGAGGGTATTGTGGGACGGGGAAGCAACGCTGGCATATTAAGAAAAGAAAATCATCTCATTTTGAAGTCAGAGAAAGAAAAGTACACAGGTGCCCTCGGAAAATAGCGACTGACATTTGACCTCGGCTTTTGAATGCACAGCAAATGTGACAAGACAAGAACAAGATTTACAGGCCTGTTTACAGAAACAAAGCTCTTGGAAGAATACTAAAAGAGACAACAACAAACTGAGAAAGGAGCGAGTAAAAACACTAGTGTTCGTGTGAAGTGCTCATGAACAAAGAACAAAGTAGGTCCTAAAATGGTCATAAAATGGGAGCAGTGTATGGATACTAGTACTTGGTCCATGCGCTTGGTGAGGGGTAAACACAAGAGGCATGACATGCATGTCATGGACAAATGGGGAGAAGAAAATATGAGTGATGATGGAGCCAGCAAATGGGAAGCCTATGGGCGGGGCTGAAGCCCACATATTGAATACAACAGTCTCTTCGAGACAGCGTATGCGCTGACCAGCTGAGACCTAAAAATGAACTACTTCTTACACAGGGCACAGAATAAGTTGAGATCTCTGGTACTGGAGGACTACTCACAACTGAACATTTTCAACACAACTAAAAGCCTTCACCCCAGCCCAAGAAACCTTTGATTTGTCCAAGTTTATTTACGTGCACTGACTGCACTTCACTTGATTGAGCATAAACAACAACCAGGGAGTATTCATTTTAGTATTTGCTGGGAAAGTTGTTGAAAACGGAGTTAACTTATCAAGGCAACTAACTGCTCTTGTCTTGTCAATCATTTCTTCAATACAGAAGGCAAATTCTTATAGGCACACTAAGTAGTCTCATCAACATATAATTATGACTAACAAGATAAAGGAAACTTGATGAGACCAATTCAGAAATGGCAAGTGATAAAAATCGGTAATCTGTTCCTGTATAGCTACTCCTAGTTATGGAGCAAATATTTGACTTTTCATAGTACCACAAAGGATTCCAAGAGTACTCCAAAGAGTAAAATGTATGCATGAAGAATTTCCACAAGGAATTGGGATTCACAGCCCCTGGAGGTGGCCTGAAGGTAAAGGTTCAAACACGGTGATTCTTGTACTAGGACTATGGGCCTGATTTAGATCTTGGCGGACGGGTTACTCCGTCACAAGTGTGACAGATATCCTGTCTGCCTAAATATAAATCCCATAGGTTTCCCATAGTAAACTAGATTTCCACACATTATCATTTGTGTGCTATATAGTTTTATTAGTAAAGCTGTATGTCTGTAAATTTAGTGGCTATTTCAATGGAAAATGTGCTGTCCATAAATGACAAAGCACTACCACACAACGTTTTAGCTACATTACAAAATTGCCCCACCTCATGTCCACTAAAGGTAGGTGGGTCGCGAAAGTTTGTTGTTCTAAAAAGAGGATTGTGGTTCTAAAACGTTTGGGAACCACTGGCATAGTGGGTTGATTATTCACACCAGAGATGTGTGTGTCACCCTGTGGGCCCCAAGTCTAAATCCCATCAAGGTTGACTCAAGCCTTCTACTCTTCAAGGATTGATAAAATAAGCACTGTTGAGTGGGATGATTGTAAAAACGTTATTCATGGGCTTCATAATGTTAAATCTGGCAAGTAAAGGCTGAATAAAAATATATATTGTATTGTTGTCTGTGTTGACAAGATATCTGGTCTAAGCCTCTGAGCAACTCCTATCCAGAATTAGTTTTGAGGTAGGATGGTAGGCTCAGCCTTTCGTGGAATAATTAAGTTGGTCTGTGAGGTTTGCAGTGAAGATACAATCTGATCAAACATTAGCGAGGCAAGTAGAGCTGGCTTCAAAGTCATAATGAATGGCACTGTAACTTTTTACAATTAGGAAAGTGTGATAGGGAAATTGCTAATGTGGTTTGGAGAGCATTGCTGAGTCGATCTGTAGAGGATGGCTTTCATCACTCTGATGCTTAAAGGGGGTTGGAACTGCAAAGTGAAATATAGCCACGACCAGCTGGGGGCTGACTTTGAGGGTAACAAATTAGAACTATCATGACGGCTTCAGATTTAAGAATAATAAAGACAATCTTTTTAAATACAGATAGCTACCACCGGTCTCCAATTCATACCATTGTATCAGGAATTAATGTTGCATAATGGGATGTCAGTTAACATATTTACTCAAGAGAGATGACAGATTTGGCCAAACATTTAAGGATTTAACATGTTAACATGTAGATCACAAATCAATGTCTGCAACCATGCACGATTCACCTAACCATAATAAGTGCATGGACATGGAAATACGGAGTGCTGAGTGACATCTTGAAATGTTTCACACCATTGATAGAAGCAGAAAGAAGACACCTACTCTCTCTGAGGCAACTTAAAGATATCTGGAGCAACAGCAAAATCTAGGGCTGAAGAAAGGTGGGGATGTTGCACTCTGAATCAACAAATCCCGAGGGAAGGATATTTGCTACCTGAACACCAGGAGATCCTGACAGGTCACAACATAAGGGGTCCTCGTTTATTTCTGGTCCACGTTGCTTCATGAGAGCCGCAACAATTGACACAGTGTATGGTTTCTATTACACACCAAATTATTTGAAAGAATGGTTTACATTTTTAAGCTAACAGAAAAAGAATTGCCTGATTAGGAAAACTCATGAGCTTCATTATGTCCAAAATTAAACACTGCATTCTGGTACATGAAGTTCTCCCTGGATAATCGGATAAATAAAACTACAAACCCTAGAATACAAAGTAACCCTGCATTTTTATGGCTCACTGACAAATATTGCATTACATCTTAAATTTAGTTTCAGTGTCGCCATCTGCAACCATTTCGTGCAGTTCTTTGTACTTTGCTGAGCACTCGTTGTATGGTTTGTAAACTCTGCTCTGACACAAGATGAAATTGCAAACTCTAAGTGGTCAACATCCATCCATTTCAAATTGGAGGAGCTTTTCTGATATTAAAAAGGCAAAGCCTGAGGTTAAGTTAAAGTGTCAGCAAGACAGCTTAGGCGTTAGGTCAATGCTGCAGAGATCAATGAGAAACATGGAGGTTAAAGACTGAAATTCCAGGGAGATTGTGGCCATTTAGATTTTTTTTAATACAGGTAAAATGAGTGCCATGGTTCTACTGCCCTTTACTACTCACTCGACCGTCGTTCCCTGACCCTGCCTCAAATCAGGCTTCCCCACACACATTTATCGCCTGCTGGCAGCAGGTAGTAAATGTGTGCATTAAACCCCTGGAAATAGGGAATATGATGTGGAATTCTGCAGTTATTTCCCATGCTGGGAGGTCTAACTGGTAATGGGTGGAATGCCACGTGGAAATTCCGGCCAGTAATGGTAATTTCACCCACCAGAATACTCCTCACGAAATTACGACTTACTGATAATCAGGGCCTAAGCAAATAACTTGAGTACATAAATGAACACTGTAAGAACACACTTTCTAAAGATCAGGCAGGCAAAAAGGAGGATTCTAATACAGACACACTGTTCTTCACCGAGATCTGTAACAGCAAAGCGGGACAGGTTGCAGGATTTGTTTTGGCTTAAAATGTCTATTTCATCCCAGGCACGTCAGCAAAAGTTTGAAGATCTGGCTTCAAGTGCCAATCCCTTCTCATGCCCCAAATCCAGAAAAGGTGTTCGTAAGCTAGTCTTGAAAATATATCAATTCAAAGAAATATGTGTTCGTCTAAAACTGAATGAGAAATGATTGAGTGAGCAGCACATTTACAAAGAACAAGCAACTTTTTAAATTTGTTTACAGTTTTAATAAACACAGGACTGGAAGGACAAGCGAGTGTATTGTGCACAGACTGCTAGGGATTCTCATGGTCTCTCTAAAGGACCAGATTGTGAGGGAAATCTTACCGGAGATGGCCGGTGCATCATGTTGATGTTGTAGCCATCTTAAGCGAGGGGATATCACAGACAATCCAAAGAAGCTTGCCTGCTAACCACACTCTAGATAATTTGTAATGTAAGTGATGGAGCAGAGAAAATAAATTTTTTTAACCCCTAACAAATTTTATAAATAATTAATAAAATGTTCGTTTAAACGTATTAATCAACACTGTGCGTGGGGGAAGGGTAATACGCAAGTATATGTGCTGAATAATCTATTAACAAATGTCTGTGTGTCTAATTATAACATAAAAATAATTGCGTACTAATTTTATAATAAATGCATGATTTGTGCTTCATAGAATATAAACGTGTCGTTGCAAAAACAATAGTGATGGTAAGTAAGGAACAGCTTAAATGTTGCTTTCTGCTAGGTAATAACTAATTGGGGTACGTAGATGACGGGAGGGAAACGAAAAGGCTATGTTTCTCTATTTTAATTATGTTTTGTTTATTTCAAAATAGTGCTTCTAAGTATAAACGAGTGGCGATATAAAATGGCTGCCGGTTAATGAAGTGCGCAAGTGCGGGGAAACACGTGACAAGGGAGAAAAGTTGGAGAAAAGCTAACCTCGTGATGTTGCTGAGAGGCTAGGATGCGAGAATGGTCAAGGCTGATGTGACCTAATTGAACTGATAGTGTGCCGTGGTGATCAGCAAGGAACCGTGGGAAACCATTTTAAGAGAAAGGACAATGCCTGCAGAGTTCTCGAATGTATCGAAAGAAGTTACAAATGTACTGATCGAAGCGGATGGAAACATGCCTTGAACTGTGAGAAAGGAAATGATCATATACATTCCAAGGACCAGTTGGATCCGAGAGAACTTGATTAAAGAATGAATAGATGAAATGAATGGACCAATGAAAGAAAAGCGTGTTATTAATGTTGCAACAATTAGTTAGCAAAGTTAGAATTAGGGTATAAGAGGGCCTACTCTTAGTGGGAGGGGGTCACAGTCACGATCGGAGTTGGAGAGTCGCAGCCAGAGTCGGTGTTGGTGTTGGTGGCTTCCAGTGCTTGGTGGTCCTGATCGATCCATTACTGAGCGGGAGATGCTGAAAGACTGTTAGATGAGACGGGTTGCAGGTAGCTGATGCTGACGAGCTGAAGTTTCTGTTGCTGTCTTATTTTTCCAGTTGAGTATGAGAATCAGGTTATTTTTAATTCTTAAACTTAGGTTAGAAATCATTAGGCTAAATTAGGAAGGTAGGCAGGTAATTAGGGTTTTGCTTCATGACAAAAATTTCCTTTCTGCAATAAAATTGATTATGCTTAATAAATATTTGAATTAATAATGAATGAATAATTAAATAAAAAGTCTAAATTCTTTCTCATGCTTTTAAAATTATATAAAATTTAAGATTCTTTAAATCAAACGACTCAGTGGTTATTTTACTAAATGATTGTGACACCAGTAATTGGTTATTGTGATTTAGCTGGTCTTAATCACTATGAACTAATTTCTTACATGAATGATTCATCGACAAAACAATGAGCAGGAATATCTTAAGAAATAACTAAAAGAAAGCGATAGGTTAAGGTAATAAGATATCCCGGCTCCTTCCAGCGGTACATAAATGGTGTTTTCCATTTAGTTCTCATGCTTCTCCTAGGAGTACAGAATTTCGTAAAGGTGTAAAGGAAATCCAGGTGTGTGCGTGTGTGATAGGCGATGTTTATGGGCCCCATCGTCATGTGGATGTAAGAAAATATAGTTTGCCCCTGGATGACCGATAAGTGACCTAGGAGGAGAATAGTTTTATTGTACGCGCTGCATCAGATTTCTTGGTAGCAGAGTTATGGTTTTCTATAGATTAGTTTAGTGATTATGGATTTTTTTTTTTTTATGACACATACTATATGTTGAGTCGTGTTATGTTATACGTGAGTTTTCACGCTTCTGGGATGGAGGAAGTGGAACACGTGTGGCAAGAGAAGTCACATGGAATTTGGTACATGGTCTGAATTCATTTTGGTAATAACACAGGTTGTGTTATGTTAGGGATTTTCTGTACGAAAGGTGTATAACTGAGATAGCAAATCACGTTTTCTTGTGAAACTTTGGCCTTAATTCTCAGGAGCCTAGTCTCCACATGTGTCTTATCCCCAGAGAAACGAGTTAATTGTTTGCTTGAAAGAAGGGTAAGGTAGAGGGAAGTGCTACTTTATCGGCGAGAGTTGATAATTCTGTGGTAGGGTAGAGGTAAGCGCTGCCTACTGGAAATACAGGATTCTTGTGTAAAAGGACAAAGCTGTCACTTTTGTTTAGCGAATCAGACTATGGAATTGTTTTAATTGTTGTAACTAACGAAGAAAACAGTGAAAAGAAAATTGCCGATAAATTTTTGTAAAGGAGGGGTAAAAGAGCAGGAGGGACATTGACAGTGCCGCGCTAGCATTGGATAGTGCGCTAGTCACGTGAACACAGAGTCAGGAGTGACGTAGAAAAGTGCCGCGCTAGGATTGGTTGGTTCGCGGACGAAGGGAATTGTTCTGATTGGGGCGTTAGGGTAAGTCGCGCTGTAATTGGTTGAAGTTCCGTACACGGAACAGTGCTGGTTTGAAGAGAAAAACAAATCGAAAACATGCCATATTACGAGTATGAAAGGGAGAGAACGTCATGGACGACAAAAATAAAGAATTTCTTTAAGAAAGACAAAAAGGTTGTGACTAGAGAGGGACAAGTAATTCCTCCGCCGAAATCAGCAGCTTCACATATGATGCTGAAATATGGATATCATACATGCATATGGTTGGAAAATTGGGCAAAGTATACGAAGAATGATGGTGCATTCATTAGCTTTCCCTGAGAATGGTTCATTTAGTGTAGCGGTTTTGCGAAATTTGCGAGAAAAGATGACAAATCTAGAACCTAGACCTAGACCGACACAGTTTGAAGCGTTGACAGAATGGGAGGATGAGATGTATGAGCGAGAGAGATTCAGAGGTTTAAGAGATCATGAGTTTATGCCTGGAAGAATGTGGGGAATAAATCATGAGGATAGAATAAAACGATGGAGATGTGCTAACATGACAGGAGGTTTGTTTCCGGCTTTTACAGTTGAGGAAGAGACTAAGAGAAAACGTACTGAGAAAAAGAAACATATGGAGAGGGAGAAATATATGCATGAGAGCGAAACGGATGATGAATTGCTGGAAGATATTTTAAATAGAAATCCACCTCCGTATCAGCAGAGTTCTACAGTGGTGACACCAAATGCGCCGCTAATAGAGACTATGCGAAATAAAAGTCCGGAAAAAAGAATTGAAATAAATAGGTCACAAGATCAAATGAGAACTTCACAAAATGAAGGAATAGAAAGCGACAATGCAAGCGAATTAGCAAGGACAACAAAAGAACTAACTGAGAAGATTAGAGAATTAACGAAAAATATGGAAGCAGTGACTGTACCTGTAACAATAGGTCCAGTAATACCAGTTTTTGAGAATCAGAAAATTGATGAACGATCTTTAGTGATTCCCATGAGTTCACAATTTCAGAGAGAAAAAGAAAGGATGGAACAAAGTGCAAGTACAAGTAATTTGGCTAGTACTTACAGACCAAGTCCACCTACAAATTTGACTGTGAATGAGTGCAATGGTAGGAAAATGCATATGGTAACAGAATCTGCAACAGAGACTCCTGAAAAGAGTGGTAATTGGATAGAACTAAATAATACACCCATAGGTCCGACTCCTGATGAATTAAATGAATGGATGAAGGCATTTAAAATAAAAGAACCAGAAGAAAAACCATTAGATGTAATTAGGTTAAAAATTGACATGGAAGAATTAATTCTAGGAACGATTGGTACAGAAAAGATAAAAAATTACCAGGATGATGAAATAATGTTTCTGTGCAAAAGTATTACATGGAGAGCAAAGAATTTACATGACAAACTAGAAGAAGTAGCCAGTGAAATTGGAATAGACTTTGCGAAAGTGAAAACATTGCAGAAACCCTATAGAGTAGACTTTTGTGAAAAAGATATTGAAAATTTGAACACGGCAGGAAGGCTGACACAGATAAAAGAGTTAATTGTGTTATTGAGAAAATGGGGTGATGTGGACAGATGGAAGGTTAGATGGACAAAAAAGAATGAGAAAACTACAGACAAAGCTTCTTTGGCTTTTATGATAACTGAAAAAGAACCTGTTGCCAGAGAATACCCTATGAGAGAAACTCCAGGTGGTAGTTATGTGCATGTTCCCTGGACTAGGCAGGATATACTGTCATTCACAAATGACTTTCCGAAGCTAAGAGAGAAACCAGTTGAATGGTACCGACAAGTAGAGAGGTTTGTAAAGGTTTCAAAGGTGTTATGGATAGATTTAGATGGATTATTTGACATAGTGGTACCAACTGATTTGTGGTCAGAGTGTAAGATTACAGTTGACTGGCCAACTACAGAATATCCAAGAGATCCTAAGACAGGAGCTCCAGGTCCTGAGGTGATGAAGAAGTATGATAAGGTGATTACCTTTTTGAAAAATAAGATTCCTCCTAAAGAGACAGATTGGGTAAAAATCGATAGAACTACACAGGAAAGTAAGGAGTCTATACACGCCTATTATGAGAGGTTGTTGTTGGTTTTCAAGCAGTATAGTGGATATGAGGAATTAAGTGAAAAAGATATGAGTCATTTTGTGTACAGATTTGTGTTTGGGTTGAAACCAGAGATTAGTGAAATGATTAAACAGCATATGATTAATTGGCAGAATGGCACAGTAGACGAGGTACTGAGGTATGCTAAGTATTGCAGTGATGATATTGAGAGTAGACAGCGTAAATTGAAAGAGAAGGCAATGTGGGCACAGGTGAAAGTGGCAGAAAAACAAGAAGCTCAATTGGATAATAATAGTGGGAATGAAACAGGACAGAATAAAACGCGACCTAACATAGGTAAAGGGAAAGGTCAAGTGAGTCTAGAGGAGGCAAAGAAGAAATGGCCCTGTCATAATTGCGGAAAATTAGGGCATTGGAGAAACGAGTGTAAGTTCCCACCTAAACCTAATCCGGAAAATCAATCATTAACTCCACAGGTGCAGAATGAGGTAGTTGTTCAACAAAGTCAGGTGCCGCAACCACCACTTCCCAACACTGTTAACCAGCAAAGATACAGTACAGAAACAGGATTCTACGGAGGAGAGCAGGTAACACAGTTGCCGCGAGCAGCTAACATTTCTCAGTATTGGTTGCGTCAGAGTGAGGATGAGTCGGATGAAAGTTTCTGACGGTGCCTAGGAGAGGGAAAAGAGTGCGTACTTGGCGCAACTCTAGAGGTAGATCAGTCTGGTCCCTTTGTGGATGGAGAAGTGAATGGTGCAAATGTAACATTCCTTGTCGATACTGGAGCTACCCGTTCTACTGTTAGATCAGTGGAAATTCCAAACCTTCCTCTCTCAGGTGAATACATCCAAGTGGTAGGAGTAGCAAATCAGCAGATTAAAACACCACTTACTGAATTAGTGGAAGTAAAAATTGGTTCTTTTAGCAAAATGCATAGATTTGTAGTGTGCGATTGTAGTCCTGTAAATCTTTTAGGTCGTGACCTCTTGTGCAAGATGAATTGCACAATTTATTGTACACCAGATGGAATTGGATTTCAGACCTCAGATGAAGATGTATTGTATAAAGTAACTTTGATGAATCAGGAACCTGAAATGAATGGTTTGTTTCCTGCATTTGATGCAGAAAAACTTCCAGAAGAACTAAAAATTGCAGTGAAAGAAAATGTGTGGGATTTTACAGGAGAAGATATTGGATTAATGAAAGAAGTTGATCCAGTAAAAGTAACAGTAAAAGAAGGAACAACTTACCCGAATACGCCACAGTACAAATTAACTCCAGAAATAATTGAAGGAATAACTCCTGTAATAAATAAAATGATTGAACAGGGAATTCTAAAAGAAATAATGAGCAGTCCATGTAATTCACCTATTATGGGACTGAAAAAGCCAAACGGAACATATAGAATAGTACAGGATTTGAGAAAGATCAACAAAATAGTTGTGCCTTGTTGTCCAATAGTGCCAAACCCTGCAGTAATTCTATATCAAATTCCACACGAAGCTGAGTGGTACACAGTGATAGATTTGTGTCACGCATTTTTCTCTATTCCTTTGCATCCAGATAGCCAGCCATTATTTGCGTTCCGGTTCGGAGAGCGTATTTTGGCATGGTGCCGAATTCCTCAGGGGTATACAGAAAGCCCCTCAATCTTTAATCAGATTTTAAAGAAATCTCTGGAAGATTTGAAAATGCCAGAAAAGTCATTGATGGTGCAGTATATCGATGACCTGTTGGTGGCATCGAAAACAAAAGAAGCATGTGTAAGTGATACAATTGCTTTACTGAACCATCTAGAGAAAAGAGGACATAAAGTGTCCCCTTCAAAATTGCAATTTTGCCAAAAAGAAGTTCAATATTTAGGGCATAAAATTGAGAAAGGAGTGCGAAAGATAGCGACAGAAAGAGTAAGAATGATTCAAGGAATGAGAGCACCAATGATGCAAAGAGAGGTAAGAATGTTTCTGGGAATGGTTGGATATTGCCGACAATGGATAAGTGGTTTCTCCTTGATTGCAAAACCATTACAAAAATTGACCAAGAAAGATGTAAGAGACCCTTTTGAGTTAAATAACGAAGAAATGAGATCTTTCAAAGAGTTGAAAAAGAAATTGTGTGAGGCCCCTGCTTTAGGCATGCCTGGTTATGAGAAGGATTTTGAATTGTACTGCAGTGAAAGAGATGGATGTGCGTTTTCAGTACTGGTACAAAAACATGGAACAATGAAAAGACCAATTGCTTATTTTCCAGCTGTTTTAGATCCTATAGCAAAAGCGTTGCCCGGATGTCTGAAAGCAGTTGCTGCTACTTGTGTAAGTCTGGAACAAAGTGAAGGTATAGTGATGGGGTATCCACTGAGAGTATATGTTCCCCATTCAGTAGAAATTCTTTTGACAAGAACAAAAACACAGTAGATGACACATAGTCGGCTGACTAAGTACGAAAAAGTAATCTTGAGTGCTGAAAATGTGACCATAGATAGATGCATGAATGTGAATCCTTCAACATCATTGCCAGATGAAGAGAGTATAATTGAACAAGACGAAGTAGATCATGATTGTCTGAATGTGCTGGAATATTGCACAAAACCAAGAGCTGACATAAAAGATGAACCGTTAAAGGAATCAGATTATGTCATGTTTGTGGATGGCTCATGTTTGAGAACGAAAGAAGGAGTTTTAAGCGCAGCTTACGCAGTGTGCACAGTGGCAACTGTGATGGAAGCGTCTTGTCTGAAAGGAATAAGGTCTGCACAAGTTGCGGAACTGATTGCTTTGATTCAAGCATGTAAATTGGGAAGAAATGTGCGAGTTACGATTGTGACCGATAGCCAATATGGTTTCGGTATTGTACATGACTTTGGTCAGATTTGGTCACAAAGAGGTTTCTTGACGTCTGCAGGAACACCTATCAGAAATGGAGATTTTGTTAAAAAGCTGCTTGAGGCGATACAGCTGCCTAAACAAATAGCTGTAGTGAAGTGCAAGGCACATAAGAAAAACGAAGATTACATAGCTGTTGGAAACAATTATGCTGATGAGATTGCCAAATATTGTGCAGAGAACATGGTGTCCCTAAATAAGAATAGAGAAAGGGAGCATATCTCTTCTCCTTTGCTTTTTACAAACACTGTCGAGACATGGGATGAAGTGAGACAGTTACAGGAAGCTGCAAATGATGAGGAAAAAGATTACTGGATAAAATCAGGATGTAGAAGACAGGAAAATAATGCTGTGTGGGTATACAGAGATGAAAGACCAGTTATGCCTGATAGCATGATTGCAGACATGGCACGGATGTACCATGGACAAGCTCATATTGGGAGAGATGCAATGATCAGACTTTTCAGACAAACCTGGTATAACCCAAAATTCAGAGCGATAGCTGAAAGCCTTTGTCAAAGATGTCTTATTTGTCAGCAGTTTAATCCAGGAAGAAAGACAGTAGTGAGTCTAGGAACAATAGGACGAGAAGGAGGTCCGTTCACTAGAATGCAATTGGACTTTATCGAAATGCCCCCTTGTAACAGACTAAAATATGTTCTAGTGGTCGTCTGTTTGTTTTCTCGTTGGGTGGAGGCATACCCCACTAGAAGGAATGATGGAACAACGGTGGCAAAACTTATGCTGCGAGAGTTCATTCCAAGGTATGGTTTTCCAGTCACGGTTGAGACAGATAGAGGAACACATTTTCAAAATGAGTTGATCCAATTGATTTGTGAAGCATTGAGTATTAAACAAAAACTACATTGTGCATACAGACCAGAGGCTTCTGGGGTAGTAGAGCAAATTAATGGAACAATTAAGAACAGATTAGGAAAAATGTGTCAAGCTACAGGACTCAAATGGCCAGATGCACTGCCCCTTGTTCTGATGACCATCAGAAGCATCCCTGAAAAGAAAACTGGACTTAGTCCTCATGAGATGATCATGGGACGAGCAATGAGACAAGCACAAGTACCTGTCAACAAGTTATTGACTATAACTGATGATCTAGTACTGGATTATTGCAAGGGACTGGCTGATGTGGTGCGTTCTGTGTTTCATCAGGTTGGACCGGATGCGACCACTCTTGAAAGAAAACCAGCCCACGACTTGAATCCAGGAGACTGGGTCCGCATAAAAATCCACAGGAGAAGAAACTGTCTAGTTCCTCGCTGGGACGAGCCACGACAGGTAATCCTAGTGACAACGACTGCAGTCAAGTGTGCAGGAGTAAAGAACTGGGTCCATGCCAGCCACACAATCAGAGTTCAAGAACCTACTGATCGACATGTGAGTCGACGTCTGGAAGTGTGGGATAAAAGTTTAACGACTGGGATAACAGGAATAAGAGAAAGGGTGCCAGAACTTGAAGATCGACCTGAAAGTCGACATCTGGAAACCCCAACTGCAAGCACCTCTAGAGAAGAAGAGGAGGAAGAAGAAGAAGGAAGAAATTCAGAAATTCCAGAACCTGAAGATCGACCTGTAAGTCGACATCTGGAAATATCTGATACAAGTTCAGGATCTGATGATTCAGTTGCAAACTGTGAAGAATTTCGAAGGAGAACTTGGGGTTATAAACCAATTAGAGAAGAAAATGAACAAGAAAATGATCTAGATGAGCAACCAAGTACAAGTTATGGTGGAAATCCTTCAGAAATAATATTAATAGACGAAGTAGGGAAAGAAGTACACAAAAAGTTAGAGAATCGAGAAGAACCCCGAGGAGCAATAGGGACAGATAGAGAAACAAAAGAACAGGGAAATTTAGAAGTAGAGAGTGAGGAAAACACCAAATCGGAAGAACACCGAGGAGGGACAGTAATAAGGGAACACAAGAAGGAGAAAGCAGATCCACCAGTAAGAGACGACGAGATCATAAGCTTCAAAATAAGAGACAATAGTGAAAAAGTTGAAACCGAATCTGAAGAGAGTGGAGAAGAGGAGAAAACAAAAACTGAATCAAGAAAAAGAAATTGGAAATCAGAAAGAGAAGAAAAAGAAGGTGAAGCCAAAAGGCCAAGAAAAGGAGATAATTGGCCCAGCAACTATATAAGAAAATTGAGATATAGAATAATAAGAACAGGAGAAAAAAGTGCTGAACAAGTGAATGAAATAACAAGTCAAAAGGGACAAGAAAAGCCAAGTGGAAAACGACTGCAAAAGTCTAAAAGAACGAAGAAAGTGAATGCAAAGTACAAGTCACCTGAGTGGCTATATATCGCACTGACGGATTACAAAGAAGAAGGAAACACTCACGAGAACCCGAGACTAAGAAATCGAATGGGTAAAGGTGAGATGCAACAAACCTGAAGTGAAGAGTTATAGTGCTTCTGCCGGACATGACAATTTTACTGGATATGACAAATCACCGGATGTGACAACGAAAGAATTCTGGAGAGAATTAAAAGAAAGTACCAAGCAAAGACTTTTTGAAAGCAGAGTGGCATCTAAGTCATTTCTGAGGTGTAGTGACACAATTTTCTGAAACTTAACAAAAAAATCAAAAAAATAAAAGCAAAATGGAAAATACTAGGGATAGAAGAGATAAATGTGAATTTGTAAAAAGATGGTGTAAAATGTGCTGCTTTTGTACAGGTTTATTAATGACCGTATGGATAGTTTTAGCAATCACAATTCCTATTAGTTTAGCTGTAATAGAAGCGAAGAATGATACTAAACCAGAAAAAGAAACTAATATTAAAGAACCAGTTATTTTAAGAAGTAGTGCAGAATTACATAAGGATAAGTCAGTAACAGACTTTTCTAAAAATGTTTTTACAAAATTGTTGTACGAATATGTAGAGACAATGGATGTGAGAGATTGTTATGTTTGTATGCAGTTGCCTGCATCAGTGTCAGAAGGTGTGACTTATCATCACCTACCTCTAACTTATGGAATAACATGTAGTGTAGTAGCAAGTTTATTTTATAAAACAGGTAGATTAGAATCTTATTATACTGACATAGATAAGATTTTTGCAAACGTTCCGGTAGTACCAGAACTTAACAAAGTAAAACAAGCAAAAGTTTTAGGAGAATTTTTTCTAGAACATAGAAAATTAACCTTAGAAGAAATAGTTAATAACAACCTTACCTGTGAATTAAAGAAAGAAGAAAAGGTATTTTTAGAAATGGTTGAAGAAAGAAGAATGAAATTTCAAAAAGAAGCAATAAAAGAGGAAGGAACACATCTATGGACGTTTGAGGAAGGAAATCATGAAGGGAAAAAGATAAATGCAGCAATGACATTAGATTGGCCGCAAACAGGAAAGTTGTGTATTAGGAGAAATAAGACAGTCTATGACAATTACTTTGTAGGTTCCAGTATCTGCCATGACAATTATCAAATTTTGGGAGGTTGGGGATTCAAAGGTGGAAAAGATCCAATATTTCCAGGTATCTATTATATTTGTGGGAATAGAGCTTATTACAGGTTACCGGACCATTGGTATGGAACTTGCTATGTAGGCCTGGTCTTTCCAAAAATCTTTCATATGGACAGAGAAGAAAAAGGAACATACAAGATGATTAATAGCTTTACACGTAGAAAGAGGGAAAGTTTTTCAGAAATTGTAGGTGATATTTTTGGAGCATTAATACCAGCAGTGGGAATATCTTTGAATGCATTTAAAATTCGGAAGTTATCCACAGTAGTAGATCGTTTGTCTACAGATACTGCGGGAGGGTTCTTGATGGTAAATACCGAAATGGTTGCCATGAGAGCTATGGTGATGCAAAATCGGCTTGCCCTTGATATTCTTTTGGCAAAGGAGGGTGGAGTCTGTGGAATGCTGAAAGTCCAACATTGTTGCACTTACATTCCTGATAAAAGTGAAAATATACAGAAGTATATTACAAATATTACAAATTTGCACAAAGAACTAGTTCCACTGGAGGTTGAAAGTGTCTTGGGAAAACTTGGTAGAGGGTTTTCTTCCGTAGCAAATTGGTTGACCAGAATGAGTAGACTAATGATAGGGAAAGTTATAATAATAGCAACTGTAGTAATATTGTTAGCCATGGTGTTGAAAATTGTAATAACATGTATAAAAAGAAAAATAAGACAAAATAAGATAAAAAGAAATAACAGAATAATGAAAGAGAGAGAGAGAGAAATGGGTGAAATTGAGTTAGAGAAAATGAAAGAAAGCATGTATAAGGAGACAAGAAGACAAGATGAAAGGGAAACAGATGTGTAACTAACAAAAAGCAAAAGGATGAAAGACATATGCTGCCTGAAAAAGAAGTATAACTTGGGTTTTATGTGGTGATTTAAAAATCACCAAAGGGGGAGTTGATGGAGCAGAGAAAATAAATTTTTTTAACCCCTAACAAATTTTATAAATAATTAATAAAATGTTCGTTTAAACGTATTAATCAACACTGTGCGTGGGGGAAGGGTAATACGCAAGTATATGTGCTGAATAATCTATTAACGAATGTCTGTGTGTCTAATTATAACATAAAAATAATTGCGTACTAATTTTATAATAAATGCATGATTTGTGCTTCATAGAATATAAACGTGTCGTTGCAAAAACAATAGTGATGGTAGGTAAGGAACAGCTTAAATGTTGCTTTCTGCTAGGTAATAACTAATTGGGGTACGTAGATGACGGGAGGGAAACGAAAAGGCTATGTTTCTCTATTTTAATTATGTTTTGTTTATTTCAAAATAGTGCTTCTAAGTATAAACGAGTGGCGATATAAAATGGCTGCCGGTTAATGAAGTGCGCAAGTGCGGGGAAACACGTGACAAGGGAGAAAAGTTGGAGAAAAGCCAACCTCGTGATGTTGCTGAGAGGCTAGGATGCGAGAATGGTCAAGGCTGATGTGACCTAATTGAACTGATAGTGTGCCGTGGTGATCAGCAAGGAACCGTGGGAAACCATTTTAAGAGAAAGGACAATGCCTGCAGAGTTCTCGAATGTATCGAAAGAAGTTACAAATGTACTGATCGAAGCGGATGGAAACATGTCTTGAACTGTGAGAAAGGAAATGATCATATACATTCCAAGGACCAGTTGGATCCGAGAGAACTTGATTAAAGAATGAATAGATGAAATGAATGGACCAATGAAAGAAAAGCGTGTTATTAATGTTGCAACAATTAGTTAGCAAAGTTAGAATTAGGGTATAAGAGGGCCTACTCTTAGTGGGAGGGGGTCACAGTCACGATCGGAGTTGGAGAGTCGCAGCCAGAGTCGGTGTTGGTGTTGGTGGCTTCCAGTGCTTGGTGGTCCTGATCGATCCATTACTGAGCGGGAGATGCTGAAAGACTGTTAGATGAGACGGGTTGCAGGTAGCTGATGCTGACGAGCTGAAGTTTCTGTTGCGGTCTTATTTTTCCAGTTGAGTATGAGAATCAGGTTATTTTTAATTCTTAAACTTAGGTTAGAAATCATTAGGCTAAATTAGGAAGGTAGGCAGGTAATTAGGGTTTTGCTTCATGACAAAAATTTCCTTTCTGCAATAAAATTGATTATGCTTAATAAATATTTGAATTAATAATGAATGAATAATTAAATAAAAAGTCTAAATTCTTTCTCATGCTTTTAAAATTATATAAAATTTAAGATTCTTTAAATCAAACGACTCAGTGGTTATTTTACTAAATGATTGTGACACCAGTAATTGGTTATTGTGATTTAGCTGGTCTTAATCACTATGAACTAATTTCTTACATGAATGATTCATCGACAAAACAATGAGCAGGAATATCTTAAGAAATAACTAAAAGAAAGCGATAGGTTAAGGTAATAAGATATCCCGGCTCCTTCCAGCGGTACATAAATGGCGTTTTCCATTTAGTTCTCATGCTTCTCCTAGGAGTACAGAATTTCGTAAAGGTGTAAAGGAAATCCAGGTGTGTGCGTGTGTGATAGGCGATGTTTATGGGCCCCATCGTCATGTGGATGTAAGAAAATATAGTTTGCCCCTGGATGACCGATAAGTGACCTAGGAGGAGAATAGTTTTATTGTACGCGCTGCATCATAAGAAAATCAATGAGACTGCCACATCATAATGTTTACCCATGCAACTTTAATGCGGGAATCTCCAGATTTCCAGGAAGTCATGCCGTATCGAGCTGACCATGCTGCTGCTGGCAGAGGCAGTATAAAACATTGGCGGCAATTTAGAATAATAAACCACAGTAGTATTTTTAAGGAAACCCAAGGAAAATACACATGAAATCAATACAACTTCACTGCAGTACACGTAAAGTGCATAGTCTGCTCCAATGGAACTACTTAAGAAGCAAAGTAACACAAATGCTGGCCAGTCAAATGCTTGGGGAGAAGAATATCAACATATGGGCAGAGCCAAAGCCCATTTCTCCATACTACTTCTAAAAACTCTTTTGGCCAAAAGCTAAAGAAGTCTCTAACCCACTGTTTCCCAAACTGTGGGTCGTGACCCATCAGAAAGTCCAAGCAATAAATAAAGATGCCTTCATTTTGAACTCATCTTGTCACATTTGTGAGTGCTTCAAAGATAGAGGTCAAATGTCAGGCTATGTCTTCTGACAAATTGCTGCTTATTTTTTAAATATGGGTATTGGTGTTTACAAACTCCTCTCACTTTGCAGTCAGAGAAAGTAAACTGAATTATGTGACATTATTGTTAGGTTAAAGGGAGTGTGAAAGGAAAGGTTGTATGATGTCATTTCTTATAAGTGTTACAGCAAACAAATGATGGACGGAATGCTGGCAATGCAAACATTCTCCCCCAGTCAAAAGATCTGGGTTAAATCCATCGTTCTTTTGCTCATTACGCCACCCCAGTTTGGACTCAGCCATATGCAAATCAGTCTTGACCCTGTGCCCCATGGGAACAGCCCAGACCGAACTGCCAGGCCAGGTCCTCCCTGGACCGGAAACAAGCATCCTGCGACCGGTTTCAGGGTATGTCACCCTTCTTCAGCCAGGCTAGCTTGAATCCAGTAGCACAGTGAGCAAGGGACCCACGTCTGGGCATACCCATCACACTTAGGGCGAAAAGTGTTACAGCAAACAAATGATGGACGGAATGCTGACAATGCAAACATTCTCCCCCAGTCAAAAGATCTGGGTTAAATCCATCGTTCTTTTGCCCACTACGCCACCCCAGTTTGGACTCAGCCATATGCAAATCAGTCTTGACCCTGTGCCCCATGGGAACAGTCCAGACTGAACTGGCAGTTCGGGCTGGACTGTTCCCATGAGGCACAGGGTCAAGACTGATTTGCATATGGCTGGGTTCAAACTGGAATGGCATGGTGAGCAAAAAACGATGGATTTAGGCCCAGATCTCTGTACTGGGGTGAATGTATGACAATGTTCTGCATTCTGTCCATCAACTGTTGTTTTTGCATTTGTCACCCCGAGTGGGACGGGTATGCCCAGACGTGGGACCCGTGCTCTCCATGCCACTGGAATCAAGCTATCCTGGCTGAAGAGGGGTGAAACCCGAAACCGGTCCTAGGATGCTTGTTTCCAGTCCAGGGAGGACCTGGCTTGGCAGTTCGGGCTGGACTGTTCCCATGAGGCACAGGGTCAAGACTGATTTGCATATGGCTGGGTTCAAACTGGAATGGCATGGTGAGCAAAGAAAACGATGGATTTAGGCCCAGATCCCTGTACTGGGGAGAATGTATGACAATGTTCTGCATTCTGTCCATCAACTGTTGTTTTTGCATTTGTCATTTCTTATAACACACAACAAAGTGTAAATATCTGTAAATGAACTGTGAACTTTCAGCAGTTAGGCAAGCAAAAATTAGGCACTTTTTTGTAATGCTGAAGTGTGATGGCAACAAAGATTTTATTGGGATCAAACAATTCAAGACACTTTAGTTGGTGATGCACAAATGATAAATAGTCTCTGAAACCCGAATTCCACATATTATCATTTGTGTGCAGTATAGTTTTATCAGAAAACTGTACGGCTTTGCAAATCTAGTGGTCATTTCAATGGAAAATGTGCGGTCTATAAATGACAGTGTGCTATCACACAATGCTTTAGTTATATAAAAACAAAGAAATTGCCCACCTCATGCCCATTAAACCTAGGTGAGTTGCGAAAGTTTGTTGTTCTAATAATTGTGTTGCGGTTCTAAAAAGTTTAGGATGCACTGTCTAACCTAAAACAGTACTTTAATTCACACACAACATATACTAAACATAAAATTGCAACTGTGCACAATGAAAGGCAGACCTACTTAATCCCTGCTGAAGAGATCTAGGTAATATCTCTCTGTGTTAAACAATGTAAGACCTTTCTAGTGGGGTTTGTCAGAGATATGATCACGTAAAACACATTCCTAATGTATCTGTATTGGTGTTGTACCATGCAAAGCACTGTACTACTGGATATAGGCAGGGTTTGCATTAACAATGCCTCCATCAGTTTTAAGCAATAGAATCGCTTTATAGGCGACCTAACAACTGCTGTCCAAAAAATACCCATACAGAAGATCAACAACAAAGGGGGCAGAATCAAAGTTCTGGAGTCCCCTGACCCAAACAGAATACAAAGTGCAGCCCATTAGCACTTGACCATCAAGGTAACTCAGCAGGGCAGTCATAGGCTCACTAAGGGAGGTGATATAGATTAGAAAATCAGCTCTTCAAAGTAGATAATAAGACTTAATAAAAAAAAGTGTGCACAGCTATTACTGAATGTAGCGCCCATCTCCAACTGGCAGGATTTTCCACTCATCTCATAGGAGGACGTGCCTGACAACCATGGATACTAACCGGCACAAATAGATACATTTTTCAAATGTCTTGTTCTCAGGAGGTACTGTTCATCTTATAGGAGTAATTAACATTTTTTATTTCAAATCTACATATTCAATTCTCAATTAACAAGCATTGGAAATGCAAAAGGTCTCGCATTTTTTTTAAGTTAGAGCTATTGGCATTGTAAATGGCAATGTCTGTTACCTACTAAGGGAGGATGGAGGGAGCAGTTGGTGTCAGAGTGCCAAAATGCTCTGTTGGAGAGTGACTGGCCAAAAGTAAACCAAACAAGCAGCGACTTTTAAAATAAGTGTTTAGCCAGAGATATTGACTTTACCTATGTCTTTAAGCTGTGCTGTACAGAAGTCTGCAGCATGCTGAAAAGCTATAATAAAGAAGTGTCAGAAGCATTGTTACCTTAGATATGACCAAAAAAGCATTATGTACAACTGAACAACCATATTAAAAAAGTATTAAAAATAATGTCTTGAGTTTTTTTTGTCCTTTCAATGCTGGCAACTTGTATCTGCCTGTCCCAATGGTTGCTTGTTGTGGGGTTTTTTGTTATGGAGGGCATAAATAACAGGAGGGTGAAGGTCAGTCAGTCAGTTAGTGAGAGTGAGTGTGTCAGTGAGAGAGAGTCAGTCAGTGAGAGAGTGAGAGAGAGAGTCAGTCAGTGAGAGAGTGAGAGAGAGAGTCAGTCAGTGAGAGAGTGAGAGAGAGAGTCAGTCAGTGAGAGAGTGAGAGAGAGAGTCAGTCAGTGAGAGAGTGAGAGAGAGTCAGTCAGTGAGAGAGAGAGAGAGAGTCAGTCAGTGAGAGAGTGAGAGAGAGAGAGTCAGTCAGTGAGAGAGTGAGAGAGAGAGAGTCAGTCAGTGAGAGTGAGAGAGAGTCAGTCAGTGAGAGTGAGAGAGTCAGCCAGTCAGTGAGAGAGTGAGAGTCAGCCAGTCAGTGAGAGAGTGAGAGTCAGCCAGTCAGTGAGAGATTCAGTGAGTGAGAGTCAGTGAGTGACAGCGAATGAGTGAGAGTCAGTGAGTGACAGCGAATGAGAGTGAGAGTCAGTGAGTGACAGCGAATGAGAGTGAGAGTCAGTGAGTGACAGCGAATGAGAGTGAGAGTCAGTGAGTGACAGCGAATGAGAGTGAGAGTCAGTGAGTGACAGCGAATGAGAGTGAGTCAGTGAGTGACAGCGAATGAGAGTGAGAGTCAGTGAGTGACAGCGAATGAGAGTGAGAGTCAGTGAGTGACAGCGAATGAGAGTGAGAGTCAGTGAGTGACAGCGAATGAGAGTGAGAGTCAGTGAGTGACAGCGAATGAGAGTGAGAGTCAGTGAGTGACAGCGAATGAGAGTGAGAGTCAGTGAGTGACAGCGAATGAGAGTGAGAGTCAGTGAGTGACAGCGAATGAGAGTGAGAGTCAGTGAGTGACAGCGAATGAGAGTGAGAGTCAGTGAGTGACAGCGAATGAGAGTGAGAGTCAGTGAGTGACAGCGAATGAGAGTGAGAGTCAGTGAGTGACAGCGAATGAGAGTGAGAGTCAGTGAGTGACAGCGAATGAGAGTGAGAGTCAGTGAGTGACAGCGAGTGAGAGTGAGAGTCAGTGAGTGACAGCGAGTGAGAGTGAGAGTCAGTGAGAGTGAGTCAGTGAATGAGAGTGAGAGTCAGTGAGTGACAGTGAATGAGAGTGAGAGTCAGTGAGAGACAGTGAATGAGAGTGAGAGTGTCAGTTAGTGAGAGAGAGTCAGTGAGAGAGAGTCAGTGAGAGAGAGTCAGTGAGAGAGAGTCAGTGAGAGAGTCAGTGAGAGAGTCAGTGAGAGAGAGAGTCAGTGAGAGTCAGTGAGAGAGAGTCAGTGAGAGTCAGTGAGAGTCAGTGAGAGTCAGTGAGATAGTCAGTCAGTGAGATAGTCAGTCAGTGAGAGAGTCAGTCAGTGAGAGAGTCAGTCAGTGAGAGAGTCAGTCAGTGAGAGAGTCAGTCAGTGAGAGAGTCAGTCAGTGAGAGAGTCAGTCAGTGAGAGAGTCAGTCAGTGAGAGAGTCAGTCAGTGAGAGAGTCAGTCAGTGAGAGTCAGTCAGTGAGAGTCAGTCAGTGAGAGAGTCAGTCAGTGAGAGTCAGTCAGTGAGAGTCAGTCAGTGAGAGTCAGTCAGTGAGAGTCAGTCAGTGAGAGTCAGTCAGTGAGAGTCAGTCAGTGAGAGTCAGTCAGTGAGTCAGTCAGAGAGTGTCAGTCAGAGAGAGTGTCAGTCAGAGAGAGTGTCAGTCACTCAGAGAGAGTCAGTCACTCAGAGAGAGTCAGTCACTCAGAGAGAGTCAGTCACTCAGAGAGAGTCAGTCACTCAGAGAGAGTCAGTCACTCAGAGAGAGTCTGTCAGTGATAGTCTGTCAGTGAGAGTGAGCCAGTGAGTCAGTGAGAGTGTGAGAGTCAGTGAGAGTGTGAGAGTCAGTGAGAGTGTGAGAGTCAGTGAGAGTGTGAGAGTCAGTGAGAGTGTGAGAGTCAGTGAGTGTGAGAGTCAGTGAGTGTGAGAGTCAGTGAGTGTGTGAGTCAGTGAGAGTGTGAGTCAGTGAGAGTGTGAGAGTCAGTGAGAGTGTGAGTCAGTGAGAGTGTGAGAGTCAGTGAGAGTGTGAGAGTCAGTGAGAGTGTGAGAGTCAGTGAGAGTGTGAGAGTCAGTGAGAGTGTGAGAGTCAGTGAGAGTGTGAGAGTCAGTGAGAGTGTGAGTCAGTGAGAGTGTGAGAGTCAGTGTGAGTCAGTGAGAGTGTGAGAGTCAGTGTGAGTCAGTGAGAGTGTGAGAGTCAGTCAGTGTGAGTGTGAGTCAGTGTGAGTGTGAGTCAGTGTGAGTGTGAGTCAGTGTGAGTGTGAGTCAGTGTGAGTGTGAGTCAGTGTGAGTGTGAGTCAGTGTGAGTGTGAGTCAGTGTGAGTGTGAGTCAGTGTGAGTGTGAGTCAGTGTGAGTGTGAGTCAGTGTGAGTGTGAGTCAGTGTGAGTGTGAGTCAGTGAGAGTGTGAGTCAGTGAGAGTGTGAGTCAGTGAGAGTGTGAGTCAGTGAGAGTGTGAGTCAGTGAGAGTGTGAGTCAGTGAGAGTGTGAGAGTCAGTGAGAGTGTGAGAGTCAGTGAGAGTGTGAGAGTCAGTGTGAGTCAGTGTGAGTGTGAGTCAGTGTGAGTGTGAGTCAGTGTGAGTGTGAGTCAGTGTGAGTGTGAGTCAGTGTGAGTGTGAGTCAGTGTGAGTGTGAGTGAGTGTGAGTCAGTGTGAGTGTGAGTCAGTGTGAGTGTGAGTCAGTGTGAGTGTGAGTCAGTGTGAGTGTGAGTCAGTGTGAGTCAGTGTGAGTCAGTGTGAGTGTGTGTGAGTGTGAGTCAGTGTGAGTCAGTGTGAGTCTGAGTCAGTGTGAGTCTGAGTCAGTGTGAGTCTGAGTCAGTGTGAGTCTGAGTCAGTGTGAGTCTGAGTCAGTGTGAGAGTCAGTGTGAGAGTCAGTGTGAGAGTCAGTGTGAGAGTCAGTGTGAGAGTCAGTGTGAGAGTCAGTGTGAGAGTCAGTGTGAGAGTCAGTGTGAGAGTCAGTGTGAGAGTCAGTGTGAGAGTCAGTGTGAGAGTCAGCGTGAGGGTCAGCGTGAGGGTCAGCGAGAGGGTCAGCGAGAGGGTCAGCGAGAGGGTCAGCGAGTGAGTGAGTCAGTGAGTGAGTGAGTCAGTGAGTGAGTGAGTCAGTGAGTGAGTGAGTGAGTCAGTGAGTGAGTGAGTGAGTCAGTGAGTGAGTGAGTGAGTCAGTGAGTGAGTGAGTGAGTCAGTGAGTGAGTGAGTGAGTGAGTGTCAGTGAGTGAGTCAGCCATTAATGCAAGGCATTTGTACTTAGTACTGTAAAGCTCAACCTTCATTACATGTTTGCAGAGTTTAACGATTTGTGGCTATTCGTAATGATCTGAGGATACTACATTATTAAATGCAAATATGATTTTAGCGCCGAGCGTACCGGCAGACACGGCTTAATTTGAGGCCCCTGAAGGCGATAACATTATGCCACTGGTTTGAGCAAGCGTTTAACAAAGTGTGTGAAGATACGGGCATATTGGAAGGAGTCGCGGGGGAGGAGGCAAAGGAGAAATTATGAGAAGAGAGGTGGAGGGTGGGAGCGAGGAAGACGAAAAGGGAGAGAAATGGAGTGGGTGATGGAAAAGGAAAGACAGGTACAAGGTACCATGAAAAAAACGAGAGAGAGAGAGAATGGCAAAAAATATGAACAAGCTGTGAAAAAAGGTTTAGGATAAAGACGAGTGACGTGGGAGTGGGGGGAGGTGTAAAGAAACTTGTAGAGGCTAGCGGTGAAGAGGGAATCGCACATAGCACGCACACCACATATACCTGCATGCACACACACACACATTACTGCATATAAGGTGTGTTCTGACATATCTAACCTTCAGCTTTGTACAAATACCTGCATACATAGCAAACGCATAGGTACACTGCCCCTTGTATGCGCGCGCTCACACACACGCACGTTCATAGCTGCACGCACACACAGATCTAGAGTGTGCTGCAGACTGAATCTGAGACAGTCAGTGTCTAGGGACAGTGCTTTGTGCCTTTGCTATTCTTAGACACCGCTAGAGACAGTCCCTGGCCCGGTGCTCCGTGCAACAGATCAATCTCGGCTCTCCAGACAGACATATTTTGTCTGCTGTGACCCGGAAGAGGATGGGGGGAGGGGCAAGAAAAGGGAAGATGAATGGAAGGAGAAGGGGAGATTGTGAGAAATCGGAGAGGCGGGGGAGGAGGCAAAGGAGAAATCATGAGAAGAGAAGTGGAGGGTGGGAGCGAGGAAGACGAAAAGGTAGAGAAATGCAGTGGGTGATGGAAGAGGAAAGACAGAGGTACAAGGTACCATTTTAAAAAAAGCCGATAAAGACACAAATGACAGCAATAAGCAAAAGAGAATTTCTCACGCCACACAGATACCAAGGCCTGAGATCGTTCCTCATACTTTAAAAAAACATTCCAGAAGATGGTGCAGGATGCCAACCACAACATAGTTGTCATCCACTGCATACGTGTCCTTTACGTCACCCTTGTGGGCATGAGTTTCATATCACACTTCTGTAACGTTACTTCATTCACACAGCATCTAATAACGGGATTAACCTGCTGGCAATTGCCTACAAAGACAACCAGTGGTAAAAGAGTTGAGTGATGTACTCAACAGCTTGGGAGGCAGCTTTGAAGTGAGAACAATGTGCTGAAACATATCACTGCAGCCTTTTATTGACCTTCTCGTTCCGCACAAAGATCCTTCAAATTATATTTCTACAGCACAATAATTGCACAGGATCACGCCGCTGAGTTGCATCTACAGTCTTGTAGTATTTGTTATTAATAAATGCTGATGTTATCTAACAAGGTACATTCTATAAGGGATGCACACCAGTTGTATCACCCTGACTTGCGAATGACAACCAAAACTTTGCGGTGAAAGTGCAACAAAATAAGACGTAGAAGGGACTGCGCAGTTCTTCGGAAATATAGTCATACATACCTATGTAGAGTGCATCTTCATTAAAAAGCTTCTAAGCACAACTATTACTTTGCCTTGTATAGGTTTGCTCCACCTGCTAAAGAGTGGTATTTCTTAATGTATGGGCCTGAATCATAGATAGCAAGAGCAATTTATGCCAACAAAAAGTTCTTAATTAGACTTTTGGCTACCTGCTAAGTATGTATACTAAAAGGCTTCAAAATAATGAGTTTAGCCGCTCATTAGAGCTGGCTTCAGATTAGAGGAGCTCTCCGTGTCACAACCAAGTTCATCGTGAGGCACAAATGAAAGTGATATATCGGTGCACAAACCAATGAGATCAGAGGATGTAGGTCCTCTAACTGCATCCATCTGTATCTTAAAAGCTACCCCTTGGGAAGTTGCACTTTTCCTGCCTTCTGTATGGATGTCTCCCTCAGCATTCCACCACCATCCGACTCATGTTTCCCCTCAAGACATACCTCATTCACTTAACCTGCCACTGCTCTGTGTCTGATTCTTCAGAGATCTCTCCAGTACAGTTTTACCGCTCCCTTGTCTGCCTGCTAACTCCCGTAAACCAGTTGTGCGTGCGCACCACAGAGGAGCGGGGGGGAAAGGGAGCGCGGCACCGGCAGCGAGACGAACGCGCGCCGCTGCGCGTGCTGGCCAACGACGGGAATGGGCGGAGCAAAGGCGGGACATGCACCCGCCTTTGCCCAATTGCGTGCTGGATTTTGTAAAAAAAAAAGCACGCGAAAGCCAATGGCAGCCGCGGAAAGCTAAACCACACGCATGAGCGTGTGGTTAGCTTTCTAAAGCCCTTTCTAGAGGTCTCGCGCTGCGCGAGCAGGGCTGCGCACTGCAAC
Source organism: Calotriton arnoldi (assembly GCA_963921515.1). Classification (NCBI taxonomy): domain Eukaryota; kingdom Metazoa; phylum Chordata; class Amphibia; order Caudata; family Salamandridae; genus Calotriton; species Calotriton arnoldi. Next base: position 105,543 of record CAWUFW010000360.1, read on the forward strand.
GCTAGGCATGAGACCTAAAAATCATACTAAACAGAAAAACATGTTTTGTCAAGAATAAATGGATATAATGTTCGAGCGCTGGCTTCTTCATGTGTATCGGATTCAATAAATCCACATATGTAAGATGGGCGCAACATTTATTTGCAGAGAAGTGGAGCTTCTTTTTAATGGTCCATAAGTCTCAAAGTCTCCCCTCCCAAAATGGCGATTGCACGTGGTGGCCTAACATTGCACATGCACATGCACATGCACATGCACTCCTGGGACCCATTGTCTGTTAAAGCGGCTCCCATTGAATAACAGGGGGTAGAAAGGATCGGCTGGACTAGCTCTCAAGGTTCTGTGAAGGTGTAGGGTTGGCAGAGTAAGGGTTTGCGGTAAAGAATGTTACTCTAAGTTTGCCCACGATGCAACAGGTATGGGGAGAGTGGGGGGGAGAAGCAATTGGGCTTGAAAGGGGCAAGAAGCAACAAGGATTAGGGCAGGTGATAGAAGCAACATGGATAGGGGCAGGTGGAGGGGGAAGAAAAAACAGCAATGGGGGCGAGTGGTAAAGAAGCAACAGCAATGGGATGAGTGGAATAGAGAAAGAAACAACATGAATGGATGACAGAGTGAAAACACTAGCACTCGTATGAAGTGCTTAAACACAACTAAAAAGTAGCTCTCAAAATGGTAGCAGTGGATGGACACAAGTACTTGGTCTATGTCCTAGGGGAGGGCCAAAAATAGGATGAGGCATGACATATGCATGCCATGGGCAAATGGGAACGGAGGACAAGAGAGCGACGTTTAAGAGAACAAATCGTAAGCCTATAGGAGAGCTGTAACCCACTCATTGTAAACAACATGTCCCGAAGAGATGGCACATGGGCTGTCTAGCCGAGACCTAATAAAAACAAGCATTGAAAATGCAATAGGTCGCGCCTTTGATTAAGTTAAAGCCATTTGCTTTGCTAATGGTATTGTATAGCAAAGCAAATGTGGCTTTAACTTAATCAAAGGCCAGACCTATTGCCTTTTCAGTGTTTGTTTCTTTTGATTACGATATTTGTTGCAAGTACTTTGTGTCTATGGTGGCATTTTGCTCGTCTTCTGCGAACAAAAACAGCAGCATTCTCTTTTTCCTGCGAGGTAAGAGCTCTCTAGCTCTCCCTGCATTTGAATGAACATTTGTTTGGCAAATGTGACCATGTGATGTTCTATAGATCCTTTGCTTTCTTTACCTTTTTTGCAGATTAAATTTTAACCACCCCTTCTGTATTCTGAATTGCTCGACAGCCGAGGCATGACTAGATTTAAAAATATACTACATATATTTACAATGGTTAAAAAACTTTACAAATGTAAATATGAATACCATCTCAAAAACAGGATGTGAATTCTGCACTGAAAACGTCCACTAAGTAGCATGTGAAGACATAAGTCGTCTTAACTATTATATAGTGTATGAAACAGAGAAGTGGAGATAGCCAGGAATGCTGAGTAGGCAGATGACATCGAAAAGGAAGTTTCATTTGCTCTACATCCACTGTAGCCCTGAGCTGCACCACAAATAATCCGGGTTGTGATAACTGTCAGGCTGGTGAGGCAGCTGTTTGTGTGCAGTGCTCCAGCTGACAGCCATCTAAACTCCTTAGTATGTCCACCTACAACTAATTTGCCATCTTTCTCCATCTCACCTTCAGGAAGACTCACCTTTAGGCTGTTACTTTTCCCATTTGGCAGCCAAAGCCTGGACCTTGCTATCACTTCTCGTGATTAATAATCTCATCTTTTGTTTAGGAAAGCCCCCAAATGTACCTTTTTGCACATTCAGTCTAATCTTTGATGATGTCATAGTCGCGTATCACAAACCTCTAGCGCCAGGATATCCTGCTGGGTGACAGTTTGCGCACTACAAATACAATATTATCATCATCGTCATTATCCAAACGATATAACATATTTTGGGGGTAGATCCTTTCATGTTCAATGCTTACCTCCCCCAGACATCTGAGACAAGAAGTACTAGTGCCTTCGACCATCAGTGCGGCATTGGAGCACTTATTAATTGTGGTGCTTTTGTCGTGAGGTTCTGGGATGTTTGTCTATTGGTTATGAATGTGTTTTTGGATTTCGATGATTAGGAGAGATTTGTTATAGTTCTCGTGGTAATGGTAGGGTGGTTCAGTGAGTTGAATGTTTGCAGCTGACAAATGCAGTGCTTTAGAAGTCAGGAGTTTGAATCCTGGCCCAGCACACTCAGTTTTCCATCTTCCCGCAGTTGGTAAACTGAAGATCCATAAAATGGGCCGTGGTAAAATAACATCTGTTCCTTACAGATGTGGCATAAAGTGCGGTATACAGCACTAAATAACAGCGAACAGTGTGTGTTGGTTAACGTGAACTAGGCTATCCTGCGTAGGAAAAACCAAGCCCAGTATCTTTAAGAATTACAAACAATAGGTATTCTCCAGTGTTATTTTGTTTGATGATGTCTTGTTTTGAAACCTAATACGACATCATTCACGGATAGCCCTAGGTGGTAAAACGATCTCCTAAAGCGCTCTGAAACCTCCGGGTCTAGCTAGCGATATATAAAACTCTCAAACAAAAAAATAAATAAATACCCTGCTAAAGTTCTTTGTAGCCTGCTGTGCATAAGGAGGTGCCGAAGGACTTGGCCACTGATTCTCAGAGACATTTCTACGAGAGGGGGCGTTTCAAACTCCCACCAAAACAAACAGCTCAGGTGGAGAAAGCTGATCGCCCGGGTCGGTCGTGATTGCACAGTCCCGAAGGCGCCCAGCCCACGTGGGCTCGCTCGGATCCCCTCTTTGTGAGTTTTGGACGGAGTCCGGATGGCCCCAGAGCCTCCCTGAGATGTCACTTGATGGTTTTGGAGAGCAGCGCTGAGCTGAAAAGCCCCTAGGATGCTTCGAGGCGCTGACTCACGCGCCTGGAATCAACCCGAGGGCAGGCGCGCGCTGCTTCCCTCGCACACCCCAGTGCCTCTATTTCTAATTCACTGAGTTCAGGCAATCTAAGAGCAGGCATGAGCCCTTCCGGTTCAAGAGCCACCCTGTAGCCCGCCCCCCGGGTGAAATAAATGTGACTACTTTCAGAAAGGTCAACAGGAGAAAGACAGAAGTATTCCACTCCCCTGGATTTCTATTAGGATAATACAGCTTCACACCGCTGCCAGCACAAAGTTCGATGACAGGGCAGAACAAGCGTTCGCCATAGCGCTGTTTATATTTGCATCGCGCTTTCATTTTCAGCGAAAGCGCGATGCAAAAATAAACACGCGGCGCCATGTCTCCTTTTGGGAGGCCCATCAGGACTGGCTCTCAGAGGCTTGTTTACATAACACGCCTCTGAGATAAGAAATTGCTTCACGACAGCCGTGAAGCAGGAGACCCAGTCCGGATGGGCCGTCCCACAAGGACAAAGGGCGGTAACTCAGAAGCCTCATTTTCAATGGGAAGCCACCGTTTACCATAAACGGTGACGCTACCCAATGAAAATGAGGGGCGGGGCTTCAAGACCCCTTCTGAAATATACTCACCCACAATATGTCTTGTAGACGCGAGCAGCGCATGCGCGCTGCAACGCAGGTCTGCGAGACCTAAAAAGAGGATGTTAGAACTGGGGGTCTCTAGTTGGCAATGGTTTGCACCTTTGTCCAAATAGGGACCCTTGCTTCTAGTCAGGATAAGGGGGATACACTCCTAAAATAACCCCTGCTCACCCCCTGGTAGCTTGGCACGAGCAGACAAGGCTTATCTCAGAGGCAGTGTGTAAAGCATTTGTGAACACATACAGTAATACAGTGAAAACACTACAGATGGACACCACACAGGTTGTATGTAAAAATAAGTAATCTTTATATAGACTTAACACAAGACCCAATAGCAAAAATCCACAATACTGTAATCTAAAAATAGACTTAAAATGATAGAGACAGTTCACGTTATCTTCAAAAATAGGATAGTCAATCAAATAAAGCTTGTAGCAACAAATAACTCCACTTGGAGTTATCACGACGTCGTGACCGGTGGAAATCCCAAAGTACAGCACCGACCGCGAGGTGCGCGCCGTCGGGCCCGGAGTCGAGCAGACCCACAAAGAACAATACCTGGAATTCGATGAAAACAAAGACGGTGCACGGCGTCGGGGAGGTGATGCTTCGTTGGCGCCGGCGGCGTCGGTTCCTTACGACCCCAGGGGAGGTGATGTCTCGGTTCCTTACTGCAGCGCAGGGGAGGTGAGGCGTCGGTTCCTTACTGTGTCGGGGAGGTGACGTCACGGATGGCGGCGAGGCGTCGGTTCCTTACGATAGTGCGGTGTCGATGGATTCGGGGGTCACCCACGTCGAGGATCGGCTCCGCGATGATGAAGCCCTGGCGTCGGTGAAGTCGGGGCTGCGGTGCGAGTCGGGACGGTGCGTCGTGAGTGTCACGAGCGGTGTCCTCGGCTCCGGTGCAGACAGCGGCCTCGGTGACGGCTTCAGAGTCGATGTCGCACGGCGTCAGCAGGCGTCGGGCCTACGGTGCAAGTCGGGCGGTGCGTTGTGCTCTTCACGAGGGGTGCCCACGGCTTCGGTGCAGGTGACGGCGTCGCTCGCCGGCGTCGGTGTTGCAATTTCCTCTGTTAGCAGCTAAAACAGCAGTTTCAGATGCAGGCAAACAGAAGGGGTGAAGTCTTTGTGTCCCTGTGACTTCAGGCAGGAGGCAAGCTCAGTTCAAGCCCTTGGAGATTCTCTTCTTCAAGATGATAAGCACAGCAAAGTCTTTTCTCCTGTCCTTGGCAGAAAGCAACCACTGCAGGCCAACCCCAATCAGCAAAACAGCACAGGGGCAGTACTCTTCCTTCAGCTTCTCCGGTTCTTCTCCTTGGCAACAGGTTTCTTGATTTCCCAGAAGTGATCTAATTTCATGGGGTCTGGGCCTCAGTATTTATACACAGAAATCCTTTGTTCTCTGAAGGCAGAGAGGCCTTTGCCTAGTCCAAACCAGTTCTGGTCAGTCTTGGAGCACTTTGTGTACATGACTCCTTCCTTCCTTTGAGAGTGAGGGGCAGAACCATCAGACGCCCGGCAGGAGGTGGAGCCAGCATTGTGGAAGGCAGGCACAGCCCTATTCAGACCTAGGTGCAACTCCTCCCACCCATCCTCCTTCAGGCAGACCTATTCAGCCTAGTGCTGACTCACCCTGCCTCCTGGAATACCCCAGCCGCTGTCACTCACAAACCCAGACATACAATACACAACCTGAGCAGAGGCAGCTGGATGGTTAGGCAAGAAAATACCTACTTTCTAAAAGTGGTATTTTCAAACACAGAATGTTAAAACCAACTTCACTAAAAGATGTATTTTATCATCCTGATTTCAGGCATACTAAATTCGTTTTTCTACCATGTTCCCCTTGGTCAGTTAGGATTATAAGGTGTAATAATCAAACTGCCCATTCTGGCCTATGGGGAACAGGTAGCCTTGCAATAGTGAAAACGAAAATGGCTGTAATTCACTATTAGGACATGCCACACACACCAGGGCATGTCCTACCTTATACTTACAATGCACCCTGCCCTTGGGCCTACCTTAGGGGTGTCTGATATGAAGATAAGGGAAGGTTTAGGGACTGGCAAGTGGGTGCACTTGCCAAGTCGACATGGCGGTCACAGACTGCACACAGGCTCTGCAATGGCAGGCCTGAGACATACTTTACAAGCTGCTTCTGTGGGTGGCACAAACAGTGCTGCAAGCCCACCAGCAGAATTTGATTTACAAGCCCTGGGCACCCATGGTGCACTGTACTAGGGTCTGACAAGTAAATCAAATAACCCAATCATGGAGTTACTAATCAACACATCAATTTACAGTAGGGAGCACTTGCACTGTGGCACTGAACAGCAGTGGCACAGTGCCCAAAAGCATCTAAAACCAGCAAAACATAAGAGGCAACAGCAAAAAATGGAAGGGAGACCCACGCCAATGGTGCCAAGTCTAACAGAGGATAAGACTTCCCAATGAATCTCCATTGCTGAAACTGTGCACATGTACAGATACTGCAATGACAATGCTTTCAGGAGTGTGTATTGTTCAATGGGTTATGAAGACTTTGCGCACTGAATCCCCACAGAAGTGGTCGTTTACACTTACCAGCTGAATACATGTAAACACAGTAATTGAAACTTCTTTCCACCGCATAAGAAATAAATATAAATAGATTAAGAAAAATAAATACATACACATGCAGAGGAAAATGCCAAAACATACCATAAACTTGAAGCCCTATGTATGAATCAGCCTTTGTGTCTGTATTCCAATAGTCATGCTTTGAAGTATTTTGCACTTCATTACGCTGGAATCCGCTCAAAGCCTTTCGAAGAAATCTAATGGGTGTTAAATTGCTGACCGTCAAGTAGAGCACGATCTTGCATTGATGTGGCGTCAGCCTCCCACCCACGCACCACACGCTGAGAAGTACTGACGCAACCAATCTGACTTTAAATGTTTATCGCCATTTTTCTCCACAGCATGTGGTCTGCACAAATCCTTGATGGCATCAACAAGCCCACCCGGTCTCTGGCATTTCTGTGCAGTGTTAAAAGCAGTTTGAACTACAGTAAGACTAGCGCTAACAATTACTCGGGTCTACGCATCCCCAAGCCCTCTCACCCGGAACTTGTGACTTAATATGTTAGTACTGAGCTTGTGTGAGGCCTGTGGTTTCAGCACGACCACATGTTTATTCTGGAGAGAATTACTCTGAGGTGAAGCACGAGCAGTGCGGCTCCCCAGGATCTGGACCTTGCAAGAAGATATGAGGAGTGTCCCAAAGGATGATGGGAATATGTAATAAACAAGCATGACCAGACACCCTTGAAGTGATGACTGTGACCAGACGGTCACCCATCTTTTTGGAAACACTTGTGAGCAAGAAAACCTTGACAAGAGGTGAATACAGGAAAACCCATCATTCTTTAAACAAGAGATTGCATTTAAGTGACACACGCAGATGATTCAGAACACCTCCTACCCTCACTACTAAACAACCCACTTGATTCTCAGACATTTGACTGCCTACATGCACTGGTGATAAAGAATGCAATGCTACAGCAGGGGTGAGGAATTTAATAAAATATCTATCTGTCCATGGGGCAGGTTGCTTCATAAATCTACATGGCCTGTTACAAAATCCACTTGTCCTTTTTGTGCAATGTAGTGTAGTGACAAATTATGACAGTAATCTCATTATATAAAAGCTCTGATATAGCCTCTCTGATTATGCCACGGCTCATACCATAGTAGGGTTTGAATACTAGAAAATCCTTTATTTTGCCACCTTTCCGCAAATCTATAAACCGGGGTTGACGGTAGCGGTAAGTAATAGTTCCAGGATTGGAATACCCTTTTGAGTCTGTGCAAACCTACTAACTTGCATGTTTTAAGGGTTTTCACCATCTCTTCTCTAATCTTTCGCCATACTGAGAAAGGCTGGAAGTTTACTCCTGACAATGGCAGATGTAAAACTTCTTCAAGAGTTGGGAAAAAAAGTGATTGGGAGGGAAAGTGAACTTGCAAACGCTCAACAGATTTTCGCATGCGCAAATCTACACATGCATGTTTGCTCGTGTGAAAATGCAGTTCACAAATATTTTCTAGGACTACGATTTCTGGACCTACTTCTGTCAATACTTGTGAATTCAAGAAAGTCTTAAATCTGCAATAATGCAAGAACGTACACCATGGGTGCACTTTGAGATTTCTTTAATAATTGGGACCCTAATTAGGTCTGGTGTTAACCAAGAACTTTTGTGTTTATTAAAATTCTATCTCTCTCTCTGCCTATCCGTTGGCTTCACTATGAGTGAGAGCATTCTGCTCTTTCACATGGAGCACATTGGCACACAAAGTAGTTTTGTTCAGTGCCAGGAACTAATGTGGCAATGTATGCTTTTTGAGACCAAAATTTGTTTTTGCTTTTTGCCAATGCTTTTTATAATGGTGAGGGCCCAGCAGCTCCCACGCCAATAAGGTTTTACATACCCATTCCAAAACAAGACATGCATCCACAAAACCAAAAGGCTGATCACCAATTACAGACCTACCGACTTGCCAATGCTTGTTTATTTTTGTTTCCCATAATCTTGTTGAAACTGGTTCCACTAATGTTCCATTAGGAATATTTCTTGGAAATACTAGCATGCATCAACACAATTTATAAATGATGCTGCAAAGAAATGGTACCTACACTTTTACAGTAGTTTAGCTAAAACAATTGTTTCCTAGTTTTGTGAACATTTTGTTTTGAAAGAAATTAATCATTCATCTCGCCTTAAAGCTTCTGCAAATATTTGCATCTAATCAGAGAGCATTCTGGGAACATTATACATAACTGCATACTGCAAAACTTTGAAGACGTGTGTACACATGTTTAATCTGGAACCGCTGTCAGTAGTGCAGTCCGAGGTTACATTTCTTTAGAATGCTCACCTTGATAATAAAGGCTTTGTATTAATGAACCATAAATAAAAATTCAAACAGCATTAACATATGAACACAAAAATTACCCTAACTGCAGACAATGCCCTTCCCTGATCCATAATGTGGTACTGTAAACTGGCAGCCAAAGAGTTTGTGCTACAGTGGGGTTGGTCCTACTTGTCCTAAGGACAAAATACACATGAAAACTTGTTGTCCTTCACCCCAAACAATATGTCCTGGGTGTCGCAAAGGTTACAGGGACATTATAGTTAGATATTCACTGAAAAAAAAAAAAACAAAGGTTACCATCATGTTATAGTTAAAAAAAGAATTACATTTTTTTTTTAATTTACTGGGGAAAAAAACTAAAGATTAAGGGACGTTATAGTTAGGCTCAGATTTCACTTGTACAACACCACTGAAATTCAGCAGCTATAGTTACCTGAGCTAACTATAATTTACGCCCCCACAATGCACTACTTAGGACCTCACATATTACATCACTCATGACATAGTCCGTGACATCACTGATGACATCACTGATGACATCCCGTGAGTGTGTTTCGTAAACGTTTGAGACTTGAAGATGCATACTAAACTACGGCATAAGTTAAATTACTATTCTTTCTGCAGTAGTAGTCATACTATTTCTAACATAACCGTATAGCAAAGAAAGCAAGCCGTGGGGCTGCAAAAGCATGATTTCACGCCTATGGGCTGGGTCCCCTCTGTCCGCCCAGAACCAGTCTATTGTGACTAGCTGAAAGGCCCAGTAGTATAGACCAACATCTGCACCCTTCATGCAGGGTCAAGCGGCACTTCGCAAACGATACCCTAGGGGTCTTTCTGGCCCAGAGAAAGGTCGATATATATAGGATTGTTGTTCGCTAAAGAACGAGGGCGGTATAGCATAGGGATAATGCTGTAGCACATATAGAAAGCGGGGGAGAGTCACCATTTTGAATAGGGCCCATAACCTGCAATCGACAGCGGCAGATTAGACTATTCAGTCATATCTCACTGCGTCCGAGCCACCAAGGGGACGATGTTAAGGTCCCAGTATTGTGGTTGGGACAGTGTGACTGTCACGCCCAGATAGTGGAAACTATCACCTGCTATCTGCAGCCGGGGATCCACCCAGTCTCATGATGCCACTCCTCGGATAGGTAAAAGTGTAGATTTAGACCAATTGACCCTTAGGCCTGAGGCCGACCCATAGATGTCCAAAATCTCTATAAGTCGCAGAAGGGTGCAGCGAGGCTCCTGAAGAAAAAGAAGCACGTTGGCAGCATATATCGAGGCCCTATGTTCCTTGAATGCGTGCTCTATGTCCACTAGAAGCAGCATTGCTTCACCCCTCAATGCGCCGGGCCAGGGCTATGTGAAGCTGTGCAGGCAGTGGCGGGTACCCCTCTGTGGCTTAAAGCCATTCTGGTCTGCATGCACTATTGAGTTGATCACTGCCACAAAGAGGCTGGCCAAGACCTCAATCCGAATCTTCACTTCTAGGTTAGTAATGATTATGGGCCGGTGAGACCATAGTCCTTATTGGCTTTCAAGATGACTGTGACAGTAGCCCCCCCTCCTGTTGGAGGGAGGGAGTCGCTGAGGAGTGCCACTACATATAGCACCATCAGGTGGGATATTAACAGGGTTGAGTACCGTTTCTATAGTTCTAGTGGAAACCCATTGGGGCCTGGGACCTTTCCAGACGGCATGGCCGAGATCATCTGCAAGTTTTTCGCAAATTTCAGCAAAAAATGTTTCATACACAAAGGGATTAAAAGTTACAAAAAAAGCTACCTAGGAAATCCCTCAAGCTAGGCTGAGCTTATGGGCGTGGACACCCATTTGCTACTGCATCGATGATCAGAGCTGCACCACCTCTACAGCATCTTCCTTCTCTACCTCTTCTCTAGCTTTATGGTCTCCCTTCCCTTGGCCTTAATACTAAGCATATTACTCGAAGGTTAGTAGACCTGACACAATCATGGGCACAAAAATACTTGACTTGCTGGAGATTGGAATGAAGTCATCACACCAACTGTTAAATATTTCTTCTGAATACTCTCTAAGCCATTGATACTTAAAGTACGGCCTGGAGGCCGCATGCGGCCCTCCTGACATCTACATGCAACCCGATCGTCAACAGCAGTACTGGACTACTACTTACTTGACTCAGCACTAAATGTTAACAAGCATTTGCAATGCAATAGGTCTCGCATTTCCAAGAGTTTAAGCTATTGCCATTGTAAATGACAATGCCTTTTATTTATCTGTTTTGCTAATTAACACATAATTAAAAGGCATTGTCATTTACAATGCCAATAGCTCAAACACTTGTAAATGCGAGACCTATTTAAAAAGCAGCCGCCATTGTCCCGATCTGCTCGGAAAGTGAAAGCATGCATGGCATGCTGAATGTTGCAGGAAAGCATGTTGTGCCTGCAGTAGGAGAAACTCAATAAAGAAAATAGTGCTTACAGACTGAAAAAGACGTACCGTGTAACAACCGAAGTAAAAGGGCCAGTCCTCAAGGGAGGTTACAAATTAAGACAAGGAGGGACTAAGAAGCCTATTAACGAATCAGAAGCCAGCATTTACGAAGGGCAATGACACAAGCCAATAACAAATATGGGCGGGGCTTCAATTCCATACTCCAATACAGCATGCTGCAGAGCAGCGCATGCGCTGCCCAGGCTCGACCTAAAAAGTAATGAGTGGTGTGCCCAAATGGTGGGTGGAAGTAGCACGTGCACACTATGTCATAATTTGACACAGAGCTGACGTTCTACTACTGGGGCGGTCTGAACTAACATTCACGAGAGAGCTGCAGAGTGCAGCTAGTATACAACCTCAGTGCCTCAGTGAGGCCGACACGATCCCCACGCTGTATATTGGATTGGAAGTATAATTAAAGTGTGATGGTCAAACAACTTGTATTTTATATGGTGCACTGTTCATTATGTTTCTGACCCTCGGGACGGGTCGGAATCTGGCTGGAAAACCTATAGTTACAGATATGCAATAAATAGGAAAGATAAAAGCACGGTGCAGGGTGTCATGGGGGAGCGCCCTACCTCCGTAGCAGCCCCTTCACAGGTACTGGTAGCCTGCGTCTTTGCAGCATAAATTAAACAAAACAGACGCCTGTTAAGCGTTTCAAAACTATAAAAGTTACGTTGATTTCCAAAATTGAAATTCATTCTAAAGTAACACATCTGCTCTGTAGATACGGAGTCTGTGACACCACATTCTAGCATGCGCTGACCTCTAAGGGGGAGGCCCCACTTATGCTGCAGGTGATACTGCCCAGTGCTCTGCTGTGTCCAATAGAGGGGAGCTGGTGTGGAGAGAAAACAGGAGAGGGGTTAAAGTAGACCAATTGGGCTACAAGACGGGGCTGGATGTGAGGAGGAGAGTTAATTCACGAAAGAAATGAAACCACAGTTGTTCAATTAGCTTTTGGTCTTCCTTCTCCAGAAACAGGCTCCACTTGGTGAATGATGAACTTTACATTCACTATCTTGTTTTACCAAGTTTTCACCAAATCATAGCTTCCATAATTTCTCATCTTAAATCATAAATGAACTCTTATGCACTTAGTGCCTCTGACCTTTCTGCTCCAGATACAACATTTAGATCATTTACCCTTTTGATTTCTTAAACATGCAACTCTAAGCTCTTCATATAACTCTTCAAAGCTGTTCTCAAAATCAACCTAGAATCGTTTTCTTTTCTTCCCGAAAATTGTTTTAGTCTATTAATTCTAGGCTAAAACGCAAGAATTATAACTATGAAACAGTTGAAATTATTAATCACTAGTCGCTCTACGTGCCAACGTTCAAACGAGGGTATTCTGGCACAGAAGGAGAGCTTACTATAAACTATATACCTGCCAACCGGGCCAATTCAGGCGGGAGATTCCCGTTTATTTAAGCCAAAAATGCTTTTATTTTACCAACATCCTGTCTAAAATTGCCCCTCGTTCAACATATGGCAACGGGGAAAAAGCATTCCCCTGATTTTTTTTTTTTTAAACTTCCCGGTTGTAAAATATCGGCATGTAGGAAAATACGACTACTGATTTACCACATGGAAACTCAAATTAGCCCAAATTCGTGAGACTCCCCTCAAACTTGACTTATGTGTCCCCACAATCCCCCTACACGCACCTAGGATGGTGAACAAAATGATCTCGGTGGAAGCTAGAAAAGGTAAAGGCCTGGGTCCCTATAGAAAAAGTACATTGCTTTTTCACGCCAATGAAGGTGCCGTTTGAGGAATGCCCTCTAGTCATGACAGCAAACGGTTCCATGAAGCTCGAGGCAGTCGTGCTGTGATATAAACAAACATGCTGTAGTGTTATGAGCAGGCCCTTGGTCCAGTAGCGCCAGGGGCGGAAAGATATTGGCTGCCCTTGCTACTGCTGGTGAATAAAATGTGACAACAGATGCTTTTCACCGGCCAGAATCCAGCTTGTTACATCAGATCAGCAACTTGCCTCTAAACACGCATCTTCTCTGGTTCACCTGTTGGGTTAGGAAGGGGGTGTTGATGTGTGTCCACATTGGGTTAGCGATAGATGGGTGGGAACGGAAGGTAAAGGGCCGATAGGGTACTAAAACAGCGACTGCAGCACAGCGAGATATCCCTTGCTCCCGTCCCCTCTGCCAGCTGGAAAAGTTAATGGGCTGAGGGAGCAGAAATAAAGGGAGGTTTAGCAGTGCTTAATTTGAGCCGGTGGTTTCCGGGGCTCAGCATCGTCACAGCACTTATGACAGGTGCCACATGGTGTCACTGTTTGTGAAATTTAGAGATAAGCAAAACAATAGTTGTTTATTAATTCGATATGCATTTAAATGACTAATGCCTGCTGCCCAAGCCATTCTTATAGCTTTAGGGGCCTGGAATTGTCACACTTTTAGGAGTGCGGTGGTTAGGAATTGTACTATCACTGGCAGCGCTGAAAGGGGCAATGGGTGGTGCAGGCTGTGATGCCCTCCTGACGAGGGCTCTGGCACTTATGTTTTTTTTTTTTTTTTTTTTTTTACAAATTAAGCACTGGAGGTTTTGGAGCGTTCCTGGCCCCGGAAATTATCCTAAGAGCGGCGTTGATTTCCCTGGGGCTGTGACGCACATTGCATAGGCACAACTTCAGAGAAAAGCAGCTTGTTCAGAAGAAGAAGTTGCGGCCCAGACTGCGGGTGCTGCCCGCGAGGGCCCTCACTCACTGTACTCATGCTTTGGGCATTAAAAGCCAATCTTTCTGACTTTGCCAATGCTTGCTTGATGTTGCGCTTAATGTACAAGTCCTGCAGTTTCACGGTGCTGTAAATAACAGAGGGCCGAAGTTAATTGCAACCACTGAGTGCAAACCACTCGCTCCTAGGTCATTTGCCAGATGATGTGACTCGGGCCCTTTAAATCCCCAAGCCCAGATTTACCGCTCCCTTGTGATGTGCAGCCGCCACCGGAGTGCAACTAGCTGCACCAACACCCTGCACCCCGAGGCAGGCAGGTGGGAGCGGCTCTGCCAGGCTTGTATGGCGCCACAAGCAGTTTTACTGAAGACGTGCCCCCCCGCTCCTCCCCCGGCACGGGCTTCCTCGTGCAAGACTGTCTCACTCCGATAAGGGGGGTTTAATGCCCCCTGTGTCACTGAAGATGCATTGCTCAATAACCTCTCCTTGAATGTGAGGCAGCACACTGGGTTAATAGACCTGCTGCCGACGTCCGCTTGCAGTCTTCGTGGTGCCAACTCAGACTTTCATCCTTCCAAGCAAAACAATACTTGTTCCATAAAGTTAACACCTTGACCGCGGCGCGAATTCTGCCGCGGTGCGGATGAAATAATGAGTGGGCGTGTCTCGGACGGCCCCCGGCCGTCCTCCGCACACGCCCACTGTGACGTCGGACGGCTGGGGGCCGTCTTACGCATCGAACGGGTTAAACAACGCCGATAAAAAAAGCCAGTTTGAAGGTTGGTGGTGGGGTAGTGGGGGTGCATGAATGTCTAACATTAACGGCATTCAAAATTATTGAATTCAGGTTTTACTTGTTTAGTTCCGCTAACCAGCACTGCCCCTTCTCTCCGTTTCGGCTCAGCCTCTCATCTTTTCCATGTCGATCACAAGAGTACCACGAAGCCCGGTGATAACAAGGACTTTCCCTCCCGCCAGTAGATCAAAACAAGCCAGTTACAAGTCCGTGCTTCTCCACGGAAAACACGCCAGAGCAGCCCTCGTTGCAATGCAAGTTGCCATAAAGTGTGGCAGTGCGCGCTGTATCCGTGAAGCACATCGTGGGTGGAATGGGTGAAAATCATTCAAGAAAGGAGTGCTCACAGACGGAGATAAAACAGACCCAGTAACACCAGTAAAGGGTCCAGTCCTCGTGGGAGGTTACAAAGGGAGACAAGGCGGTACTAAGGAGGGACTAACAAGCCTGTTACCTAATCACGAGCCCGCATTTACAAAGAACAATGACATAAGCGAATCACAAATATGGGCGGGGCTTCCACTCCACTTCTAAAACATACCCTACTACAATATGCCTCGCAGAGCGAGCAGCGCATTCGCGCTGCAACGCTAGGCTCGACCTAAAAAGATGTTAGATAAACAGTCAAGCTTTTAGTTGAAGGCTAATTGATGTTGAAAAAGTAAATAACTAGGGATTCCTACACCGCTTAACTTTAGGAACGCCTTCATTTTCCAAGATATATTGCATTAAAAGTGTAAAAATATGATAGACTTCAGAATTCAAAAAGTGTATTTCATTAGCATGCAGAGCCGTTTCACCTTAGTACATTAGATGAGACCTGTGCATTGAGAAGTATTTGTTTTTTAAGAAACATTAATTCCCAACCCACCCACCCTCACCCTGACAACAATGCCAATAGTGCTATTACACTGATCAGTGACACGTCAGTTATGTGCACTCTTTGGGTGGCCTGGGTTCTTATTATACATGACAACACAATACTTTATTAAATCAAACACAGGAACAGATTTGTACAGCACCCATCATGCAGTCATGTATTTCAAGGTCCTCTTATATATGATAATGAAGAAAAAAGGGGGGGGGGGGGGAAGTGAAATAAAACAATTGCCTAGGGTCACACAATTTGGTAAAGTGGGGAAGCCGTGATTAATCCCAGGATTTCTGGTTTCTCATTGTGCAATTAAGCCACTAGATTTATATGCTTTACCTCCCTTACACCCACCTTACCAGAAAACACCATCCTGCCCCCCACGCCCCCCTCAACCCGACTGCCACTGCTGGCATCCATGCAGCCCTCCGTCACATCAGAGACCAAACTTTTTGGCCCCTGGGGAAAGTTTTGCAAGTACCCATGCTCGAAGCAGTCCCCCAACCAATCATTCACAGAAAATGATCATATTAGGAATATTATTTTTCAGGGGAGGCAAAAAGTATGTTATGATTAAACAAGTTGTGCACAAATATTCAGTTGGGAGGGTCCACGACCTTTCATTGTTTCAAAAACAAGTAAAAGACCTAACAGCACTGCACCATTTCCAACATTAGTTCCGACCACGCAAAAGAATATAACTATTTGCTAAAAATACTCCGTGAACGCAGCAGAGGTCATCTAAAAGTACATAAGAATAATAACCGCTTGCATAATGCTAAATTAGTAAACACAGCTAGAGAGGTCTGACAGGGATTTCCCGCTCACCCGACGTCTGCTGTTTTAGATACTTTGCTTCAATTAGGGCACGCCCCTCATGTTGCATTACAAGCAGAGATGGGACTGGGATTTGGACACTTGGTTAACTGATTGGAAGTGGAAAAGGGCTTGTGCGCAGGTCCAAACAATATCTAGTAATGCCAGCTTCAAGCGGATGCATTTTAATTCTGTTCACCAAACTTATTTGGCTCCAATAGTTACAAAGGATTTACCAAACTAGGCCTCCGAGTTGCCCTCTTTGTGGGCTGGAGAGAGCAGATTTTTTTAAATGTCTTGGACCGGCAATCCGGATTGAATAGTGGGAAAAGGTGCTTGATAAAATACGACAAACAGTACAGCTGCAAATTGAAATAATTGTCCAACACTGCCTTATCAACCTTATTCCGAAACATTGTAACCCCAAACTGAAACAGAAATGTGCTTCTTTGGTATTAGTCCTGGCAAAACACAGAATTGCTATTCATTGGCTCCGACCATAGGGCCCAAAAAATAATTTTGTGGGCCAGAGGTGTCCTGCGGTGGAGATTAGAATGAGAGCGGTTAGGACTGATGATAAACTGGTTGAAGGCCTGCAGTAGATTAATGCATGAATTGGGGGAAACGTAAGGAGCCGGCAAAGTGACAGACGATGCGGACTGCGGGGATTTTAACAAATATTTGCCTATACTATGTGCCTCTTACTCATAGTGATTGCAATGGACAAACCAATGTATAATGCCGCCATATTGTTTGTTTAATAGTTATGAAATTTATAAATAAACATTAAAAATATATAATAATACCCAACAGCAGGAAATCAGAACACTAAGAAGTCTAAGGATACAAAACCTAAGCCAAGAAAGTATCTATGATGAGTCATTTCCATTGCAGATCTAGAAGGTGGCAACCCTTTACTGTTTGCCCCAAAAAAGCCATAAATGTCATTCCAACATTTGAAGTGTATACTTCTCAAATTAAAATGAACAACGAACGCCCATAACTTCTACATTTTGTAAATTTGCCGATAAGGCATTTGGAGGTGTCATACTCATGCAATAAATTAACTAACACTAATAAAAATTAGGTCTGGCGAAAACAAGCTTTATTGGGAGCAACACTCCTCCACATCAAGGAAGGAATCAGATGGAATAACAGACTCAAGCTGGGAAAAAATCTGGAATTCAATAATTTACTGGTAAAATTTATAATGAATATAAACAACCATGCTACATACTAATCCTTCACTCACCACTGCGCCCACAAAAGACCTAATAAGCTGATGTGTAAAGCAAAGGGTTTTGTTGTAAAAGAGTCCAAGACATGCTACTTCAGTTATTGTTCACAGGATCTAAAAAGCACCACTACCAGACTGAAATTCACATTGCGTTAGGAGTATTCTTTTTAAACTTCGACAGACTATGTGGATGCTTGGACTTGCATGAGCCTTCATATTCACTCTGCCAAACTCAGTCTAATTTGACTTGATCTGCATTTGCGCAATTTACTGTGAACTGCAGCACCGAGAAACATTTCTAGTGAACTGGGACATAAATATGTGCTTTACTAATGGTAAGCCTGGGTGCTGCGCCAGAATGTGCATCTATTACTCAATAACTGTCTCCCAAAAGAGAATTAATTGAAATTATGCGACACATTAAATTGAACCGCATCTTTCAAAAATTTGCAAGAGTGTAGACAGATAAACCAAGCAAGTGCCAAATTTGCTAAGATTTTACAAACACCACAAAAGTTATAAACTAACCAAATAATGCATCTCAATGGAAATGCATCCTCTAGAACGTAGAGCAGAAAAGAATCATTTCCTTTAAGATGTACGCAGCTCCCTGCGAGAGGCCTTTCTAGAGGTTTCTCCAACAGACTATAAATCACGGCGAAAGCCAAAGTGCCCACGTGTTAGAGAAAGATTCCAAAGAGCAAAGACTAAGAGCAAAGTCACCATCTGAAGTGTGTGTTATAAAAGTGGCCTTATGAATCTAAGACTCGTTATCTGAAAAGTGTTCAGCAATCACAGATGTCAATAAGTGAACAAGGAGGAATACAATTCTGTATTTTACTCTTACAGCCTTCACTTTCTCTCCCCCTCACTATATACATAATCTATCTATATCTACACCTGTCTATATATCTACCTATAGCTATCTATCTGATTCTAACTAAATCTATCTTAGTCTATCTACGCAAATCTATCTATCCATATCTATTCATTCATTTATCTATCTATTTATCTGTCATAATATATATTTGAAAAGCACAAAAGCTCAGGCCAGGAAAGCTATTCTGAAAAGCAATGACTATTCTGGTTCTAAGATTATCACAATGCCGGAGTATGCACTTCCGTGGAGCAATTCATTCTTCTTGAACAATTACACAAGCTCAATGTCACCTGAATTATGAATTTGCATAGCTGTTTTTCTTTTTTAATTCTGCGTAAGCTACAACTGCAACGCTACTAATTTTCCTTTTACTACAACATTTCGTAATCAGTTCTGCCATGTCCTGCAGGGTTTAATCAATAGCCACAATTGTAACAGTTCTTTTAACAAGCATTCCATTTTCATACAAAAAATCCATGCAGAATTACCGCTCGTCCACTAAAAATCTCAACATTCTAAAGTAATATGTATAATTTTTTGGAATAGTGAACTATCCCCGCATCAAACAAATACATCTGCGGGTATATCTAAATAAAAATTGCTACCCCCAGAAAATAGACGTTGCTTCCGTTCATTTGCAGCAAATGAAAGAAACTGATCGAAAAATAAAAATGGCCACAAACGAACGCCAGATATCGAGGGGCCGTGGGATGGATGCCGCTGAAGAGGCCGCAGGTCTTTGTACTCTGTTTAAAGTGATCTTTGGCTCCCTCCGTGCAGCCTTTGCTAATAGGAGTCTTTCTTTATTCGTAACACTGCAGGATTACAAGCATCAAAAGTCAAGGGTAAGGTAACAGTATATGTCCAGCCCCCTGTTCGGGTTTGTTTGCACCATTGGAAGGGCAGTTTTTATTCCTTCCGACAGTCGACTTCCTGCTAGACCTGCTCAGCACTCCAATCCAGATCTTTCCAATCTTTACAAACATACCCACACTTATAGTGCACACGCCCATCCCCATGGGATGGTCAGACCACTATCTGGTCCCTATGTCACTCCAGGGTATAACCCCGGCACGGAGCGAGGACCGCTTGACCTCCCTCAAACGCCCTTGGCACAAATTGAACTGGGAGCAATGACACGCCTGCCTCGCGGTCACTTGCCAGAGTCTGCCGGCTGATCCCAACGAGGCATACAGGGTGTTTTCCGATTGGATCAGACAGCCACTAGACAGCCTAATTCCTGAGAAATGGTCTATTAACCGTAAATCTAAAACTAGAACATGGTATAATGGCGAACTGGCCGATATGCGCAAGAGCTGTAAGAGGCTGGAGCGTGTATGGAGAAGGGACTTTGATCCCGCCGCGAAGAACAGCTACCGGGCGGCAATTAAGAGGTACCATAAGGCCATTCAATTGGCTCGAGCGGTATTCTACGCCAATCAAATCCGCGAGAGCGATAACCCAGCAAAGAGCGTGTTCTCGATACTCTCTAGCCTTCAATCTCAGCAGACCGTCACGGGGCCGACCATTAAGACCAATGAGCAGTGTGAGGACCTTGCCTCCTTCTTTGTTAAGAAGGTGGATAACATCTAGAGATCCTTTCCAACTGCACATAGTAGCAAGCTGGTGGCACGGGGTTGTCATAAGGCGAATACCTTGGATGCCTTTCCGCCTATCCCCGCTGACCAGCTGCAAGCACTGTGCAGTAAAGTCAAGTAAGGCTCCCCTGCTGACCCACTCAAACCAGACCAATTTAGGAAAGTGCTTCCTACAATCATATCCCCTATGGGCCTGGTGATAAACAGGTCACTTGCCTCGGCCATAGTGCCCAGGGCATGGAAACAGGCCAAGGTGATACCCCTGCTTAAAAAACCTTCTCTTGACCCGGCCAAACCAGAGAACTACCGCCCTATCTCCTTGCTCCCCATGGCGGGTAAAATCACGGAGGCCTATGTCAACTCCCTCCTGTCGGACTTCCTGACCTTGAATAACACTCTGGACCCCTCCCAGAATGGCTTCCGACCAGGTCACAGCTTCGGAGTCCACTCTCCTGGCTGTGACAGAACACCTCTGGTCGGCACTGGACGCTGGTCGCACGTCGGCACTGGTTCTTTTGGATCTGAGTGCCGCGTTTGACACAGTGTCCCATGCCATACTGTTATGTCGCCTGGAGGAGGCAGGAATCATTGGTCCAGCTCTGGAGTGGCTTGCCTCATTCCTCCATGAGAGGTCATTTGTGGTTATAGCCCCCCCCCCCATATGCCTCAGGCGAACACCCCATCAAACAAGGGGTGCCACAGGGCTCCTCCCTCAGCCCCCTGCTATTCAATCTTTACGTCCAACCTCTGGCCGCAGTAGCCAAGAGTAGAGGACTGACCATGGTCTCCTACGCCGACGATACACAGTTGGTGGTGGCGCTGTCGAAGGACACCGAGCAGGACGCCCTTAAGTTTCAGGGCGACCTGGCGGCAGTCGCAGGGTGGATGACCGCCAACGGTCTCCAGCTGAACGTCAGCAAGTCAGAGGTATTGTTGGTGGGGAAGGACCATGGTCTGTGGAGTGAACGCTGGTGGCCCGCAAGCCTTGGTAGTGCCCCCCCCCCCAAGCAGGCTGTGAAAAATCTGGGGGTGTGGCTAGACTCGTCTCTCAACTTTCGAGTCCAAACCAAAAAAGTGGCAGGGACCTGCTTCGGACTTCTTCGGGGGCTCAGACCCCTACTGGGTTTCTTTGATGCACCCACACGACAGGTCATCATTCAGGCGTCTGTAATGTCAAGACTGGACTATGCCTGGCCTCTGTACCTGGGGTCCAATAAGTCTGAAATTTTGAGGTTGCAAAGGGCACAGAATGCGGCAGCAAGAACCCTTCTAGGTCTGCGCAGGTTCTGCCCGGTGTCCGACGCTATCCGTCGTCTGCACTGGTTGCCTGTGGCTAGGCGAATTGAATTCAAAGCTTTATGCATTGCTTTCAAAGCCTTGAAATTGACCACCCCTAACATCTTGGCCAACCTCCTCTCGCCTTATGTGCCCTCACGTCACCTCCGCTCACAGGGTCACCACCTGGTAGTGGTCCCCCGTACATAGAGTCCGCGCTGGAGGCCGCTCCTTTCGTAGTAGAGCGGCCCTCCTCTGGAATGCACTTCCAGCTCACATCCGGGGCCTTAACAACTACCTAGAATTCAGGAAGGCCATTAAAACTCACCTTTTCCCTGCACCATACTCCGGCTATCAATTTCCACCCGCTTGTGTCAGTTGCTCTGCTGTCAGCGCCGGGACGCCCCTTTGCTGGGGCAGATGTTTGCGCTATATAAGTCACGGTAACATAACATAACAAGTAACTGAGTGCTGGGCCACTCTGAAACACGCACTAATGTAACTTTGATGGTAGGTACTGAAACACAATTCAAATAATATTGGTAAGCCTACGAGGTCAAAATCCTACTGTGTGCTTAGCTTCGGCAAGGCACTTTGTTGATGGTAGTTTGACAGAAGCCGGATTTGCCTGAGGTGATGAGGGCTCTCCTTGTGCAGAGCAGAGTGCTTTCAATGAGGGAGATCACAAGGGACATTGGTCCATCTCCATTTCTTCTCCTGTCTGAGCAGGATACACTTGTACTTGAGTTTCTCATAATGCGTGTGGTTTTGGCTTTGAGGATCACGTTTAGAGGGGAGTGTTGAGTTCTGTGCGGTTTTTCAGTGTTGTGGTGTAGATATTCAGAGACGTGCTGACATCTGATGCGGTCGGGACTTTTTTTGGTAGGTTGATGAGGACTTCTTGGAGGGATTACAGGGGAGGCTTTAGATGAAGCACGGTGTGTTTCTTTTATGTTTTTGATTGTTCTCTATGCAATACGGTGTGTGATGTATAAAGAAGGGGATGGCAAAGTGACCTCTCTCACATCTTAACAACCTAGCATGCCAAAAGGCCAAGCTCAGTGAATGCCATACAATAAATAATACTTTGGATAGAGTAGCGGGAGATGACCACTTACAAATGGTTAGTTAAGTATTTACCAAGACCAAGAGGTGATCTTTTGCAAGACTTCAGGAGACCTTTAGCCTGTGATGTTAGAAGAGTTTCTTTGAAAGAACCTAAGCTGACCTGAATGTTAATGGGCGGAGTTGTGGGAGAAAGATGAGCTTTGTCAGACTTTGAGAAATTCTTTATTATGGATTTTGGCTAGCTAAAATTACTCGGGGAACCAGGCTCACCCAAGGGCAAGATTTATATTAAAAAGAAGGGAAAAGACAAAAAGATAGTAGGAATTCTGAATTGTGCTATGGTCACTCTGTAATAACATTGCAAAAGATCATTTAAGAACCCTTGCTTCAGTCATCCACCTCTGAGAACTACCTGGACAAGGAAAAAGCCTTACCTGCGGTCCTCAAAAAAGTAATACCAAGTACTGGATCCAGCGTGGTTTTAAAGTCTGCAAAGGTCCGGAAACAGAGATGTCGCTGACCAGAGAGAACTGTCATCAAGGGAAATTTGTGGACTGGATTAAAATGGAGGGAAGAACATCTACAGCTGTTTTCAACAAGCATTTACAATGCAATAGGTCTCGCAATGACATGGTTTTGAGCTATTGGCATTGTAAATGTTATTTTTTTTTTCCTTTCGTGAAGCATCAATTAAATGGTGTAATGCAAAATGGCAATAACTATAGTCATGTGCCATTGTCAGATCAGAGACATGAACGTAATGCCCTCTGGTGCAGGGTATGCCACTACAATGGTATGGTCTCGTTTGTAATGATAATTATTTGATACGCTGTTAGTCAGTTGGTAAGATAGCTCAGTGGGTTAACACGCTGACTGCAAAGATCTGCGAGTTCACGGGCAGGTCACCGATATGAATCCTTCTGGGCTGTCTCTGCATTTTGTCTTACTGCCAAGTTTGAAAAGGTGAGGATTTGAGACAGTCACAGCAGCTTTATTTTACAGCGCTAAGAATGACCAAACGGCAGAATCAAGCGCTGCACAAGATGACAAATGCGGCCATATTAACTCATTAAAACACAAACCTTCATGACATTTGACCTTAGAGGCATTTATGAGTTAAGGCCCTAGGCGTAAAGCATTAACAGTGAACCAAGCTGCACACGATGAAAAGAACAGGGTTAAGAGGCTGAAAGTGTGACATCAAACATGTTGTCATCCGCACCGTGTGCTCAGCTGTCACACTCGCTCCTGATGGTGGTAATGATGAAATTCGTGCCGCAGCGCTGTCATAGGTAAAGTCCCACCTCTGGGTTGCAGTCAAGCTTCTCACTGAGGGGTGCACTGACGTCCACGGCTGCTCCCTGGCTCCCGAGCCTCAGGGCTCCGCGCCCCGGCGCTGCTCCCCAAGTATCACCGATGGACTTAGAGGCCACATGGCAGGGGTGTCAGTCTAGAGATGGGGTGAACAGAAAGGAGAGATGGCCTCGGGGAGGGGGGCAGAGAATGAAACGAGGAGAGAGTCAGGACGAGGAGTGAAAGGGCGAGAGACACAAGGAGGGGAAAGAGAGAACGAAAAGCAGGAGGGGGGGGATAATGGAGGGAAGAAGTGGAAAGAAGAAGGCAGTGATGAGACGGATGGAGAGAGGCCCAAGCAGGGGAGAGAGGCTGCCGAGTGAACCCGAGTGGAGAGGCACCCGGAGATGGTGGGAGGGTGAGAGGATGCAGACATGGAAGGCAAGGCGAGAAAGACGGAAGGTGGGGGCCGAGAGAGGGTTCTAGAAGAGTTAAAGAGAGGGGGCTGGGAGGGGTCCAGTCCATCAGTAACTTTAAAAGTTGGTAGGTAGTCGTAGTTTCGAAGATGTTTTGCCATATCTGTAGTCCCCATTCCCCTCTATGCGCCTCTCTTCACCGCCGCTGACCCTAAATATATGTCGTAAAAGCGGCCAGTACACCCACTAAACGTGTCTCCGCGAAATCCCTCTCCCCTTTTAATCCACTGCTTGAAGAAGTGGAGTTCAGGCCTCCTTAGCACATCCGTGTTTTGCTGGCAGAGGGTGACAAAGGCCAGCAGCTTGGGTCGGCGTGCGCCTGGCTGGGGGGTGCAGTCTCAAGGAGCAGCACGCGCTCACGCAAGGAAGCGACACGAGTACAATAAAATTTTAGGATGGAGACTAGGGCTTGGGAGCGCAGGGGGTGGTGTAAAGAGACAGTGGGTGATGGCGGGGTTTCTAGGGGGGGGGGGTTATGCTCGGAACAGCCGACCTTGGAGGGGTGGGGTGAGCTGCGTCTCGGCGTGGTTCAGGAGTCATTGGCCCGCAGGGGTGGAATGGCGGAAACGGTCTGGTGGTTTAGGACGGGGGGGGCAGTGTGCTTGGAGCGGCTGACTTTGAGCGGGGGTGGTATTGGGTTGAGATCTGAAACTTGTTTATGATCCACAGTTAGTCTTGCTTTCTTCACAGCAACTTGCATATTTTAACAAGCATTACCGAGGCTGTATTAAACAAGCAGTAGACTCCCAGCCCCCGATGCCAGTGTAGTACGCCTCCCTAATCCACTAGCACTCGTCACCTCACCTCTCCCTGCCGCCCGTTCCCAGCCGCCTTCTTCCCCAAGCTGCCATCTTGGAGAGTCGGCACGCAAATGTCTCCATGGAGCAGGCCGCGTCACGGAGCTCTTGGGAAAGCCGAACACAGACACGCCGTGAGCGTGCACATCGGCTGTCCGGGCAAGTGCACATCAGAACGCGCCGTGAGCGTGCACATTTGCTGTCTGAAGATCGCCAGAAAAGACCAGCGTGACGGCGGCCGCATGGGCTGCGAGGTACACCGATCACCCTGTGAGCTCTGGGGACACGCTGCAGGGCATCGCGTGAAGCATGGCGGAACGACGGTAAGGTGGGGGTGGGGGTAGGCAGGCGCATGGCTGACTGACACTGGAGGGGGGTGCAAGGACAGCTGGGGAGTGCGTGCAATGCGGCTGGAGAGGACGGAAGGGGGATAGGAGATGTGCACATCGCGTGTCTGTACGTGCGTGTTCACGGTTGCAGTCCGTCCTGCGCGTGCACATCTCCTGTCTCCCTTCTGAAGCAAGTCAGTAACAATAGATCTCGCTAGCGACAGCGCTTTCGCGCTGCGTCGCTAGGCGAGACCTAAAAAGTGAGAAGTCACTGAGGTCAAATTGAAAGTAATACAGTGAACACTACTTCTTGAGAACTAAATTTACTGCTTTGGTGCAAGCGCACCTATCAATCAAGTTTAATCAACCTTTTTTCTTCAAGACTTGATAATCATAAGTCTTCAAATGGATTCCGGCATTTCTTCATATCAATCAACACGTGTTTCGTTAGAAATTGCTTCTTCAAGGCTTACACTTTTCTATAAATTATTCATCTACTTGAACAAATATACTGGTTTTCTCTTACGAATCATAATTTCTTTATTATAAGTGGTGCATTTTTCTGTTACAACAAAACAAAAGTAATATTTCAAATTTATTGTGGCATCCATTAAGATCATTGTCCAAAGGTTCAAAAATGATGTATAGTCCCTTATGACTTTGCTCTCACAAAAAAGCCTTGACCAAAACGTATTTATGAAACCTGACTGATGGTTGGACCTGGATAATAAGATCTGTGGATCAAATTTAATATTTATGGCTCTTACGTATTGGAGAAAATTGATGGACTGCAATTGAGAAAAAGTGTTTCAATATTTACTATCTATTTATCAAAACCTTTAGACTTATCACTTGAAAATAAATGGAATACAAAAGACTGTACCACAAATGGAGTAAATGTTGATATTTACAACTAGTGAACAAAATGTGCCTCCCTTTTTTCTAGTGCATAATTAACAAGTTAACTTTTAACAAGAGAGGGTAACCTGTATAGATGTGTGTGCTATTTACAAAGCGCTAGGTCAAAATCTAGTGACACATTCAGGCGTTATATACAGTGATGGCACTTGGTAAGCCATTGCTCTACAGTGGACACTTTCAAGATGAGACTCCTATTGATTGTTACTAGTGTGACAGACAATTTTTATCCCATTATTTCCTTTGGCATGGAGGGACATTTTGTTTTCCATTTTTACTTTTGATCTCCTAAACCAAATTTCTTAATTTTAGTTATATTTTCTGATTGCCTTTTTATTGTAGCCGACATGGACCTCATGTTTACACAAAACAAAAATGATGGCTATGCTATAGGGTTGCAAAATCAACCATGTGGTCAGAGTGGGAGGAAATAAATAAGGGCAAAGACTGTCCCAGTCGTGGTGCTCACTTGGTACCGATAACCTGCCACCAGGGGTGCACGTTCTGTCCTGGCAGGGTCCCAACAGGGCAAGTTTAAGGAAGAAAAAGGTACCGAAGCACACAAATAAGTCCCAACAGGTCTCTTAAGACAATGATACGTTGACAGTAAAAGTCAGTAGAGTGTTTTTCTTATAGATATTCTTGACTTTTATTCTTCTCTAAGTCTTTTTCGTGTTACATACCATATATCTCCAAACAGGCAGCCAACATGTGTTTCGTCTACAAGACTTTTTCAAGGCTGTTTAACACTGTGCGGTTCTATGTCTGTGTAGTAAGTAGTTCATAAGTCAAGTAAAAGTATCTCCCAAGTGATGATTTTCACAGGTGTCCTCAGTGACCCTAGAAGTAACTCCCTGTTTAGTATGTCCTTAAGAACACAGCATCTAGCCCTCCTCGGAGTAGCATTCTGTTCTGCTGCCTGGCTGTTCTCTAGCACCGGAGAGTTAAACCACTTGTCCCCATTTAGATCTCTATGAAATGGTTCCTTGGTGAAGCAATGGGAATAATAAACTGTCTTGCATCTCACACAAAGCAGTGTTATTGGGAACCCCCAACTGCCTTGCACAGGAACTGAACATCTCTGGCTGACATTGCTTCCTTCGAAGTTTAAGAAGGTAAAAAGAATCAAACAATCCTTCTCAGGAGGCACAAGCAAGGTCTGGACCTCCATCCTACCGGAAATTTGGGCAATTTTATTCTATGACGCCTCTGTTAGGACATATTAGTGTCGCAATATGAAAGTGTGTAATATTTCTTCATATTTGTTTTTATATTTCATCTTATATTTTGTTTCATATTATTTAATTTACTATATATTGTATCTTCTCTGGCTTGACCGAAACTAGCATCTGTTGTGTCTTTCTTGCTTTATATATAAATACTGAAAAATAACAAGAGAAATATTTGGTTGTCTTTTGGTAGCTTTTGATGGACATTTGCATACATCTTAATTAATTGCTCACCTTAATATACAGCGGCGCTGCTTGTTGATAATGCCTGCTTCCCTTATTTTTCAAGGAAGAATTGTGTATGGTAGTTCATTCTATCCTTTGACTCAAGTTTGTGCTATAAAACACAACTATTAAATGTACAGTTGTGTTGCTTCATGATAGGCTCCGCTTTCCTTATTACTCTATGCTGAACTATTTATGCATTTCAGTTCTTTGAAAGCGCATCGCGCAGTGCTCTGAAACCATGATGGGTAGAGTTTGCACTACTCAAAACAACTATCAAATAAATAAAAATAAAATAACCCAAACCCAGAGGCTCGGAGAGGAGAAGGGGAGTGATTCAGATCACAGGGCTTACAGCAATGATCAAAAGGCCAACATGTTATTTAAAGCACCTCAAAGAAGCTAGTCTTGCCTATGAAATGATGCAAGAGGCCAAGTCTCTAGGATTCGATTTAGCTATCAGACTAGACCTAGTTTTCTATGTGAAATCACTTAGTTGTCCATATAAAAGCATTGGTGAAAGTAGCCTAAGCACAGCTAAAACTCATCAAATCAATTAACAGGCTCATTCCCAAAGAAAATCTCAAATAATTCATACAGGCAATGGAGATTTTAAGACTGGACCATGGGGTTGACTATATCACTTCAGTTCTTATGAAACTGAAATGGTTGAAAGTGCTAGTGCACTCTACATTCACATCTACCGCAATATTTTCAAAGCTCTGAAACTGAACACTAGCTAAAAAACACATTTTATCAGGCAGAGAGAGACACCTTTTACAGACCAACAATCTCCATCAGGAAAAAATTTGCTGCGACAAAACCTTCACTCTACAGTGATCATAGTCGGGGTTGGCGCTCATGATTTGGAATATCACCGAATTATGTTATCAGACATGCCCCATCTTTCACATCCTTCAAACACCGACTGAAACACTACCTGCTGTTGAAACTACAAACTATCTGCTAACACACTCTTTAACTTTCTCTTAACAGGAGTCGCCCTTGACCTCATCAGATATAATAACATTGCTAAATCCATTTATTGGGTCGATATCAAATCCTCTGGACAGTTGGCGCTAGTTGCACTATTTTTATCCTCTAACTTGTTTACAACTTACCAAAATGTCAGATACACCCTATGTCTTCTTATTTCATGACCACTGTTTATCATTTTCATTCGACTGTATTGTATACATACAATAATTATTTGTAAAACGTTCTAACATGCTCTTACATTATGTATAGGCTATAAAAAAAATCTAGTTAATAAAAAGAGTTGCGTGAAGTGGCAGTTAATCGTTCTCATTGCGGTGAAGAGGGCAGCGGCGGTGCAGTCACCACAGCAACGAATAAGGTGCGGCAGGGAGACCGGAAGTATCTTTTTCAAGACATGCCCTTCCTGCACGCCAACAGCAACAGCAGACCAAGAATGCTCTGAGAAAGATAATGAGTTTAGCCGCTCATTAGAGCTGGCTTCAGATTAGAGGCGCTCTCCGTGTCACAACCAAGTTCATCGGCCCTAAAAATAGATTAATGGATAAACTTCAGCTCTGCTTGTTGGCAGCGTGCATTGCCACCTGGACTTGCGAGGGACACTGGACAATGGCGAAGTAACGAAAGTGCGCACTTCCTGTTATGATAAATGTGATTTCCCTATGTCTAAATGTATGAATTTATGACAGATTTACAATACTTGAACCATCGGATAGCTCGGTGAGGGCACGGACCTACAACAGCAAGATGTCAGTAACTTACAGGTGTCATTAGTTTGAATACCTGCGGCGTGACCCATCTTGTCAATTTTACAAGACCTCGAAAAGAACCACAATGGTAGTGGGCAACATCAACACTGGGTATTAACATCGAGGCAAAATAGTATTTCTTTCGTTCACTTATATAAACAAAAAAAAAAGGGTAACATTTCCACCAGAACCACACATCTATTTACTACAGATTAAAATCCAAACAAA